>JAJOZX010002996.1:20000-142500 GCA_023014485.1 Bathynomus jamesi | reverse complement strand
TCGGTGTTGATTCTTACCCTTTTCGTATAATACAGAAAAACTTACATTGTTTCTTCAATCAATTCGCATTCTTGATGTTGCTCTCTACGGGCGTACTGATTTTCGCATAAAAACTTTAATTTTTCATTCCCTTCCGTCTTCTTTTCATTGGCCACTTCAACTGTTACATTCTTGTAGGCACTCATAAATGATTCATCTCAGATCCTCTGATTTAAGAGAAAAAAGATGAACAATATTACACTTTAAATTAAGTTTATGCATAACTAGCCCCTCTATTCGCTTAAAATCACTTGTTTTAAAAAGTACACTGCCTACTTTTTAATTAAAACGGTTTAAAATTGTACATACACCTTTTTATATATATTATACATATATATTAACATTTGTGTATGTGTCTGAAGGTATGCCCGAAATTACTCCACGTCTTAGAATTAGAGTTCCCAGGATCAAAATAAGACTATGGTATGGAATGTCGCACCACCTTGGACCTACAGCTTAAATTACATTTCACAGGAAAATAAACTACGACACGACTTGTCGCGCCGACTTAAACCCGTCGTTTTAACACTGATTCGACGAGAAAATGCCACTTACAAAGCCCCACCGTTACAGCTGTTAGAACTCATTGTGGCTAACCAAACGAGGATGTTCACTGGGAAAAATGACTGTTGAATGCGCCCACGGCTGAAGATACTTCTTTTTTATGGTGGGAAAAGCGTCATTTTTCAAAGACGGACGAGTAAGAAGAAGAGACCAACCAGCAACCCGCAGGTGTTCTCATTGGGTGTACTGCGATTGTGGGCGTGGCTTGAGCCTGTATACAACCAATCGCTTCAGTTTTACACGCGTTAATGTACTTTAACGCTGCGAGAGATATATATATATATATATATATATATATATAGAGAGAGAGAGAGAGAGAGAGAGCTGGAAGATGAGTGAAACTTGTTAATTTGGCATCGGAGTTGTGGGCCTGAGGTACATAATATTTCCTATATATATGTATATTTATAGGACCTATATACCCAGGATACGATGCTTAAGAATAGTTTTAATTACATTTTTAGTACTATTAAAATTTTATATGAAACTTGGTAATTTGGCTTCGGAGTTGTGGGCTGAGCTATATAATATTTCCTGTATATGTCAGGATACGATGCTTAAGAATAATTTTAGTTAATTTTTTTGTGTGTGTAAAAGCGCATACATAAGTCGTGATATGAGTATCTTTTATATAAATATATATATATATATATATACCTTTGGTTTGGTGACCTTTGGTTAGCTTCCGCCGGAATTGTTTATTCTGACGAAGGTCAAGCTTTTCACTCCACCTTAGACCTACAGTTTAACGTGGAATCCGAACTACGCCCCACCATCAGCCCAGTTTCTTAACCACTAGGCCACCCAGGGTACCCATTTAGCTACCAACCCCTTTCTTTATTGTGTGTGGAAGGATGAACAGCGTTTTGCTGCGCGCGGGCTGCCGTCACCGGGTCTCGAACCCGGGGCCGATGGATTTGTAGTCAGGGACGTTAACCACTACACCACCGAGGCGCTATATAAATATATATGATGCGTATTATTTTCACTCATGAATTTATTATTATTATTATTATTATTTTAAATATATATATATATATATATAATATTAGACACTACTATATAAGAAAAAGGTTTCCAGCCTCTTATCAATTCCTAAAAATTATTTGAAAAATATATTTTGAAATTGTATACATAGCGTTCAAGTTTATAGATATTTGTTTTAAGAGATTATATTAGCAAGACTAATTTTGGCTCCGGACCGATAGTTCTGTTGGCCCTGGTGAAATAAAATTATCTCTTTCGATTCTTCTTTTAATATGTATAAGGTCCTATGTGCAAACACGCACTTAAAAGTGTGATCAGAATTTAGAACTTATGACCAGAAACTTGAAACACAAAGCGAATTTTTTGGAGATTGTTTGTGTGGTAGATGATAAAACTGGTTTGAGAACGTCTCTATGCTAAAACAGTACTGTACAAGTTTTTATCTAAGAATGGTGGAAATTTTCTTTCAAATGTTCGACCCTTATGGCCTGTTTTTACACAAGAGGCAATTCGTTTCAAGCTGTGTTCATAGCAAGCAAACACACACATGTTGCAAATTGACATTTTCTGAAATAATATCATAGATTGTTTTAGATTGTTGTTACCAAATGGTACATCTGAAGAAATCGCTTGGCCTACAAAGTGATGTTTTCTGATCAGAGTGCCTACACATTTTATCTTTGTACATGTCTTGTTAGATTGTACAAAATGTTAAGATTAAGTGTGTGTATATATATATATATATATATATATATATATTTTTTTTTCCATCAAGATCTTTTATGTATCTGAAATGAAGGGTATATATATATATATAAACGATACAGTGTGTGTGTGTGTGGGGGGGGGGGGTCGACTGTACCCTCTAAAGAAACTGTCTGACAGCCGATTACGCCATATGCCTTGGAGGGATTGGAGGGTCTATCCCATACCTTGTTGCATGAAATGTTGCAAGACGCAATGTTGCATGCAATGTTTCAATTATTGATCCTGTTTCATGCATTTGATTTACACTCTAACATTTTGCAGATATACTACTGGGGGGGGTGTTAATTGCTGACAGAAGAGGTCGAATAGGAAGATTGTTTTTATGAGGTTTGGGGAGTTAATAAAAGACATCCGGAGTAGCTCCTGATTATACAGTTCATTATAAAATTCGCTAAATATTTCCTTAATTTTAAGTTTTCTCAAGGCATTATTTATTTAAGCTTTTAAATTTAAAATCTGCGATTGCAAATTAACCTTTAGCTTCTCAAATTTGAAAAGACCTGATAAAATTACGTTCAGAATTTTCCTTTGTCTTTGTCTTTCAAAGTTTATATTACTTTATTTATACAGGTACAAGGAACATACAGTGGATGTTATAATCAATATATAAAAATGGATCAGCAAACAGAACTGACATTCACAAGCAAATACAGTGGTACCTCGTTACTCGAATTTAATTCGTTCCTGGAGGCGGTTCGACTAATGAAAAGTTCGAGTAACAAACTAATTAATTGCCTTTAAATTAATAGAAATAGAAATAATGCGTTCCTGGACCCCCAAACTCGAATTTTAAACTTTAAAATATGCTTTAATTATACAAATTATTATATAATTATTCTAATTTTATTAATTTTATTAATAATTAGTAATAATAATTAATAAAATTAATAAAATTTAAAGTAAAAAAGGTAAAAAAGTAAAAAGTAAAAAAGGTTTTAAGTGTACTTACCAGAAGGAGGCTTGATGATGGGCTTGGTTGGAGGAGGAGGAGAGGGAGGTAGGTTCTTAGAACCTTTTGGAAGGTGAATCACCTTCCAGAAGAACGTCAGGAACGTCCACTTCGGGTTCCGACGTAGAGGGCTTGATCCAGCGTTCGAGTGTAACCTGACGTTGACGACCCTTCAAAATGTTCGAGTAGTGGCGTATAACATTGTCATTGAAAATATCAACACATCTGTCTGAAATTGCCTTGTTAGGGAACGTCTCCTCTACAATGGCCTGCACTGCCTCCCAATGGCTGAGGAGTTTCTTGATCTTCTCAGAAGGCAGGTTCTTCTTTTCTTCCTCCTCCTCTGTAGCGGAGACCTCATCTTCAGCCTCTTGCTTGTTCTGCTCAAGGAGGTGCTGGAGCTCATCTGTGGTCAGCTCCGTCTTGTGCCCATCCAGGAGCTCCTCCACGTCGTCGGCATCCATCTCCAGGCCCATGGACGTCCCTAGAGACACTATGGCAGGAACAACAGGTGCTTCCTGGAAGACCTCAAAGTCGCGATCAGCTACACATTCCCGCCAAAGCTTCCTCCAGGCAGAGTTCAATGTCCTGGTAGTCACAGCAGCCCAGGATTTGACGATGATCCGGATGGCATGAAGGATGTTGAAATGATCCATCACAAGAAGAGCCTTGAGGGGAAGACCCTGCTCTTCAAGGTACGACTTCACTTGAGGGGCGAACACCTCAGTGACCCACTCAAAAAAGAATAGCCTCGTAACCCATGCCTTTGAATTCGAGCGCCACATCACATTCAAGTCTGTTATCCTGACGTTGTTTTTCTTGAACACCCGAGGATTTTGCGAGTGGTAGACCAGTAAAGGCTTAACTTTACTTTACAGTTGAGTGGGAACTGAAGAGCGTGGGAAGCTGTGTTGGCGGGCAAACGCTCAAACAAATATACTGTACGCGCATTACGCCTCGGGCGTTCGAGTAACGAGTCCCTATTTTTTTTTATTTTCCGAATTTTTCGGTTCGAGTAACGATTTGTTCGAGTAATAGGTCGTTCGAGTAACGGGGTCACCACTAATATGCTTCTTTCTTTTTTTGGTCAGAATCGAGTTATTTGACAGATGTTTTTAGATACAAGGAACAAAGATTATTTAGAGTAAGTTAAAAATGAGGAAAAGGTGTAAGATTATATACAAATATGATGGGTTTAAAAGAAAGAGAGGTTGTATGAGATAGTATAAAGACCTAGATATATAGAGTATTGAATATAATACTATATTTAAATATATAACACTGCCCAACAACAATTTTGCTGATTTAATTCTAACACCTGTTTTTAGGTAACTTTGGTGTGCTGATTTAAAAAATCACCTTAGTTTTTGCCTATCACGTCAGGTTTTCGAGCAATCAAATACGGATATTTTGGAGATATCGCATTTTGGCAGGGTTATGCCCAATTTTTTTTCTTTTCAAAAAATAAGTTTTTACATACTCAGAATCAGCATGGAAAAGTAAACAATTGTGCAGGGAGTGAACTTTAATATACAATGGTAATATTGACACATAAAGTGATTAAAAGTTTTTAAATAAGCAAAAAATGAATCCATATTAAAGCAAGCACGGGACCAGTTTTCTTAACATTGTCTTTCTCTTGTTTTCTTACTTTTCAGTGCTGATAAATTTTCTCTTATAGGACTTCCTAGAATGAGAGATGTCAAGACAATCTCTTTGCAGGCTCCAGCAGTAGTCAGCCATCATATGGGTATCCCATCTTCCTTGGTATCGTTCTTCCATCACTTTGATATCTTGGTGGAACCTTTCACCTTGCTCTTCACTAACATCACCAAGATTTTCTGGAAATTTATCCAGATGACTGTTGAGATAGTGAACTTTAATGCTCAAGTTGCAACCCAACTGCTGAAAGTTTACAAGTAACGTCACTAGCGGAACCGGCTGCTCTCACTCCGCCAATGGGAAATCTCTCTCAGATCATGACGTCACGCTCACACCTGGGGAAATCACAGATACCCAAGATTTTAATATGTTGTACATGACCTTTAGATTTAATGCACAGATTTGCGTATTCCACAGATAAAATTTTAACAGCAAAACAGCTGTTAACAGGTCTAAAAAATCATCAATTTTGATAAGCGCCCTTCATGGATCACCCAAAATAGGCATATTGCATTGCACGAAAATCTGATGTGATGGACAAAATCTAAGGTGATTTTTGAAATCAGCACATCAATATTATCCAGAAACAGGTCTTAGAATTAAATCAGCAGCAAAAATGTTTTTTTTGTTGGGCAGTGTAATGTATGATAGCATACATAAATGAAACAAAGTTATAATAATGATAATATTAATAATAATAATAATAATGATGATAATAATAATAATAATGATAATAATAAAAATAACTAAAAATAATGGATCACCTGAAGATCAGGGCCCCCAGCCAGCCTTCTTTAGTTAGCTTTATAAGGCTAACTAACGAAAATACAACGACCTAACCCAACCAATCGTCAAGGGCGTACAGTTGACCTAACGATTGGTTAGGTTAGGTCGTGACATTTTCGTTAATTAGTCTTATAAGGCTAACTAAAGAAGGCTGGGGGCCCTGATCTTCAGGAGATCCAAAATAATAATAATAAAATAAAATACAAATCAAACCGTAAAAATAAAAGTCTCGTCTTTACATAAAATTGTATTTGTAAAGTTTAATTAAAGTGGTTTTGTTCAAGTTAAATTGATGAAGATTAAATAAAATTACGATTTAAATTACGAAATAAAATTACCCTTTTATTCAACACCACATTGATATCACGGGCCGCAACTCCAATACTTCCGAATGCAGCGGCCCAACCAATAACACCAAACAGGAACCGACATTGACCAGGGAACGACCATCATTTAGGAAAATCGAACATGAAGATTAGAAACCCGGTAAATTTATTATACACAAATATACAAGGCCTCTATACGGATCATGCAGACTGCAAATTACAATACCTGCAAATTTTAGCTACGGAAACTAGCATAGATATCATATGCCTAACGGAAACACGCTTACATCAGTGCGAAAAAGGCTGTGAAAACTGCATCGAGAATACTGAAATAGCATTGCTGGACAACAACAAATACAGAGCAGATAGAGTTGCTAGACGAGAGGGAGGGTGTTGTATCTCCGTGAAAAACACCTGTACATGTGAGGTGAAGGTAAACAAATCAAACAGCACAGTCGAAGTTATTATGTATATTAGAAGAAAAAGAACTGAACCTAACCATTAAAGTGAATTCCAATTTGTTATAATGTTATAATGTTTCAGAACAACGAAGACCCTAGGATCCACTCATGGCTGGTCTACGTAACTGTGTTCGTAATTGTGTATTGTGTATGTTCTCCGTGGTGACAGGGGACCCACAATTTTACGTGGGTTCCGGACCACAAAGCCTTAATTTTACTACCTTAAACTATACCCACTCTATCAACAAATGCGTCTAATCGATTTTTAAACATGTTTATAGACGTGCTACTAATTACTTCTGCCGGCAAACTATTCCAGCTATTTACTATTCTAGGCGTAAAAAAGTTTTTGGCAACTGCTGTGTCGAACCTTCTACTTGTCAACTTACCCGTTATTTCTAGTCCTATTATATTGCGATATTTTGAAAAAGCTATCTCTGTCTACGTTATCGAACCCATTCATAATTTTGTAAACCTGGATTAGATCACCCCTTAGCTTCCTAGTCTCGAGTGCAGTCAATTTTAACTCCTTAAGCCTATCCTCGTACGACTTCGACCTAACCGACGGAATCATCTTAGTTGCTCGCCTTTGAACTATTTCGATTTTGTTTATATCTTTTCCCATATGCGGTTTCCAAAATTGGATCGCGTACTCCAAATGGGGTCTAGTTAATGATTTATAAAGAGGAACAATAATATCGCGCGATTTGTACTCAAAATTCCGAGCTATAAAACCTAACATTTGTTCGCTTTATTGACCGCTGCTGTACTTTGTTTCGCTACTTTTAAATCATCAGTGACTATAACTCCTAAATCTTTTTCCTGCTCTACGCTTGCCAACTCCTTCCCTGACATACTATACGCAAAATTACCGTTACGCGAACCTATATGTAAAATTTTGCACTTATCGACGTTAAATCTTCCTGGATTTTACCTCTATCTTCGTCATTAATCGCCCTACCACCCAACTTCCTGTCATCCACAAAGTTTGAAACTGTACTGACTAGGCCGACATCTAAATTGTTAATATATATAAGAAAAAGCAAGGGGCCAAATACAGAACCCTGAGGAACGCCGCTTGCTACATTAGCCCACCACGACTCCGCTCCATCAACGACACCCTCTGCTTCCTACCTCGCAACCACTCTTCTATCCAATTTATTACTACACCCCTGATTCCATGAGCCTTAGTTTTTTTCAATGAGTCTTTTGTGCGGTACGGCGTCAAACGCTCTTTGAAAATCTAAATGCACTACATCAACGGCCCGATGACTATCGTAAACTTCAGCAACGCTTTGAAAAAATTCTAAAACATTAGTTAGGCAAAATTTGTTTCGCTTAAAACCGTGCCGCGTATTTCTAACCAAGTTATGCAATTCTAAGTGTTCGACTATACGATCCATAATTATTGATTCCAGTAGCTTACCGACAACAGACGTTAAACTGATTGGCTTATAATTTCCCGCCGCACTTTTATCGCCTTTCTTAAAGATAGGTATTACATTTGCTAACTTGAAGTTATCTAGTACGCACCCCTCAGAAATAGACGCATTAAAATGCTTTCTTTTAATTCTTTTAGTTGTATGGGATATATGGAATCCGGCCCCGGTGATTTACGCATTTAAATTTTATCAATATAGCGCATTACCTCCCTCTCACTAACCACAATATTATCCAAAATATTACCATTATCAAAAGGTATTATGTCTATGACCGTAGGGATATTCGTTACATCTTCTATAGTAAAAACTGACGTGAAAAATTCGTTTAGTAAGGTAGCCATTTGCTTGTTTTCAGGAACTAGCTCTCCGTTAACATTTTTCAACTGCTCCAAGACACTTTTTACTGGATTCCTATTGTTGACGAGCTATGGAGATCCGGATAATAAAAAAATATCCGGCCGGATATCCGGCCGGATACCGGATAATATCATTCAAATAATTCATAATTTTTTATATATTATTATTTAGCTATTACTTGACTAATTGACTATACTATCAAATTTTAATCACTATTTGATGTAAATTATAGCTATCTTTCAATAACTTTACTAATTACCTATATTTTATCCTTTTCAGGATTGTTTCATTGCCTAAATCATATAGCTATATAGCTAGTTAGTATTAGTTACAGGCTTACAGCAATATTTTAACATTATTTACCCCCTAAAATGGCTAGTTTTATTTGGAAAATATTTACAATACATGAGACTAATCCAACGATAGCTATTTGCTCCCTATGTTCCAAACAGATTAAAAGGGGATCAGAGAAATTGGGTGCTAGGTGCTATAGCACAAAACCTTTGCACAATCATGCAAAGATGCTGCATTCAAAAGAATATAAAGAAGTGTCTCAACTTAACAAATCATCTGAAAATCAAAATCAACCGATAGCGACCAACTCAATGGCTCCGAAGGAGAAAAAATTAGTTGCCATGGAAAAGCAACTCACGTTAGAAGAAAGTTTTTTCTTTAAGAAAATATGGGATATAAATGACTCAAAAGCTCAAGCTTTACATAAAAAGATAGGATTAATGATGGCATTGGACAACCATCCTTTTAGTTTAGTTGAACAAGATGGCTTTATAGGACTGATGGCCCACATACAGCCAAGGTATTTGCTACCAAATCGAACATATTTTTCAGAAAAAGTCATACCCAAAATCTATGAAGAACTCAAAGAAATTGTTATGAATAAATTGAAAGAAGGGAAATACATTAGCTTCACTTCCGATATTTGGACCTGCTCTTCTTCAAATGAATCATTCATTTCCTTGTCAGGTCATTGGATCATGATTGACTACACTCATTGTAATGCAGTATTGCATTCAGCTCATTTTTCAGGATCGCATACAGGAATTAATATAGCGGACAAATTGCAATCTATGTGGCAATCATGGAATATTGATAGATCAAGGCGTAATATATTGGTCAGAGATGGAGCTTCTAACATAGCTTTGGGATGTGACCTTGCGGAAATACCTTCTGTTCACTGTTCAATTCATTTGCTACAGCTAGTGGTGAATGATGCATTAATGGCTCAACGATCTATAAAAGATCTTTTGGCAAAGTGTCGACGTTTAGTGACACATTTTAACCACTCCCCACTGGCTACTTCTGAATTTAAAGCTCTCCAAACACAACAGGGTCATGTTCCTCTTCTATTGGTACAAGATGTTTTAACGCGCTAGAACTCATCTTATTTGATGCTAGAACGTATGGTTAAGTTGAAAAAATCAGTTCAAATATACCTTGCTGATCATAGTGAATTACTTGTTATTTCATCTAATGAGTGGCACTTGATTGAAAATCTTTTAAAGCTTCTACAGCCATTTTTTAAACTCACCCAAGAAATGAGTACAGAATATAGTTTACTCTCTACTGTTATCCCAAACATGTGCGCGCTTGAAAGGTTTCTTTCAAAAATTGGCCAGGATGATCAAGGAGTCCAAACTACAAAAGATGAACTGTTGAAGTCATTGCGGTCACGATTTTTTGCCAATGAAAGCAATGGAAAAAGAAAGTGTCTAAATGTCTTAACAAATCGGAAGTATGCTCTAGCAACCGTCATTGATCCACGATTTAAATTTTTGTTTTTCAAAGATCAAAAAAAGGAAAATATTAAGACATGGTTAATTGAAGAAATAAATGAAATAAACAACCTAGAGAAAATTAGAGATAAATATTTTGAAGAACAGGCTCACAGCAGCGACGATTCTAATTCTTCTTCCTCCTCAACAGGAAGAAAAAAAGGCAAAGTTTGATGATGATCCACTCTCTGCTTGTTTCAGGGAACTAACACAAGAAAATTCAGAAAATATACCTGGTGAGAAAAAGTTTAAAAAAAGCCGCAAGATGGCTTCATTCGCAGAAATAGCAGAGGAAATTGAGCAATATGCAAAAAAAACCATATCAGACAGACGACTATCTCCACTTGAAATTTGGAAAAATGAAGAATCCTTTCCATCTCTCAAGAAAATTGCTCTAAAATGGCTAGTGACACCAGCATCTTCAGTTTTCTCAGAAAGAATGGTTTCCGAATACGGAAATATTTTTGAAGAAAAAAGAAGTACTTTGCTACCAAAGCGAGGGGAGATGCTTCTTTTTATCCATCACAATGGACGAAAATTTGATTTAAACTTGTGAATCTAGTGTCTTGAACATAGTATTAATTTTATTGTTTAATGTGAGTTTTTACTTTTTAAGGTTTTGCTATTTTAATAATTTCACTTACCTTACTGGTATATTTGATTAGGCTATATGTTTTATTTTTATATCTCAAATCTTAATAAAAGGTTTCGCTAATTCATATTTTTTCATATTGTAATTTGCAATATATATAAAAATAAAAAATAAAAATAAAAATTAAAAAGTAAGGGAAGCTGGGATCTTAGCTATGCGTCACACTTTTAGCTGGACCAAACATTTTGCCTTTTTAGCAGTGTTAATATAGTTACCTACTAGTAGTGGTACATGCTTATTTATCAATTATTTTAATTTTAGATTTTTGTACAACTATATTCAACTTTTGCTAGCTAAAGGCTATGCAAGCTAAGATTGGAAAGGGGCGGGCCCAGATGGTATTCCCATTACAAAAAAGACTATCATAAATATCCGGCTATCCGGCCGGATACAAGATACCGGATAATAGCTGTTATCCGGCCGGATATCCTGCCGGATAGTGGTATCCGGCACATCCCTACTTATAAGGTGTTTTGAACGTATAATTTGAGGCAAAACTACCTACTAACTACAAAAAAAGGACTTATACAACCCAAATCAACATGGTTTGGTTTCAGTGCTGGAAGATCATGCCTATCACAGCTATTAGACCATCAGGAGAAAATATTGGAAACACTGTGTCGAGGACAAAACATAGATGTAATCTATACTGACTTTGCTAAAGCCTTCGATAAATGTGACCATGGAGTTATAGCACATAAACTTAAGAATACAGGAATTACTGGAAAGCTGGGAAGATGGATATTTAATTTCTTGACGCAAAGAACACAAAGAGTGGTGGTAAATGGACTCAAATCGGAAGTCTCGGAAGTAAAGAGGTCTGTCCCACAAGGGACAGTACTAGCTCCCTTGCTGTTCATAATGATTGCAGATATTGATGCATATATCAATGACAGTATTGTATCAAGTTTCGCAGATGATACAAACATATGCAAGGAAATATTGAACGAAGGTGACATCGAAAGATTACAAAACAACATTGAAACATTATTCCAGTTTGGTAGAAGACAACAATATGAAGTTCAACGAAGAAAAATTCCAACTTCTAAGATATGGTAATAACAAGGAGCTACAAGAAAAAGGGTACAAAACTCTTAGAGTAATGATATCGTCGGATGCAGAATTCAGAGAGCATTATAACATCAAAATTACGACGGCTAGAAAAATAATGGGAATCATCTGGAGGAGCTTCCGCAGCAGAAAAGCAAACATCATGCTCAAATTGTGGAAGAGTCTAGTCCTACCAATAATTGAGTATTGCTCAGCACTCACAAGCCCATACAGGAAACGAGACATTGCGAACATTGAAGCTATACAAAGGACTTTTACGTCTAAGATAGAGGAAACGGAAGGTGAAAACTACTGGTCTCGACTACAATCACTGAAACTCTACTCTCTCGAAAGAAGGCGCGAGCGGTACACAATAATATACATCTGGAAAATACTTGAGGGCTCTGTCCCTAACCTTAGAAATGAAATAGAAACAAACTGGAATGAGAGAAGAGGCAGATTTTGTACGGTCCCAGCTGCGGTGGGACAAGGGACCATGAAAACGAGGATGGAAAATACCCTCAGAATACGAGGCCCAAAGCTTTTCAATGTTTTACCAAAAGAAGTGAGGAAGCTCCAGCACACCGACCTGAATAACTTCAAGAACCAGCTGGACAGATTCCTGTGCAAAGTCCCTGACCAGCCATGCGTGGTTGGCTACGAGGGCAGGAGGAGATCAGACAGCAATTCCCTCCTTCACCAAATACCACAGATGAGGCGGGATGCTGCAGTGGGGTCGACCGTAGGTCGATTCTGAACCATCGTTCGAACTCACCTAAAGTATCCTAAAGTAAGTAAGTAACCACATTTCTATTTTGTTTATCTAACCCAAAAGTAGCGAATACATCGATCACGGGCGAGAAGTCTACAAGTCTAGGTTTTGCAAATGTCCGGATGGTAGAATTTGCAGTTTCCACCGAATTTGCAGTGACCATTATTGTAGAAGTAGTTGCACAATGGAAGATGTTCGTAAATACATTGTCCTCCCTTATATCTGCAAACTCCTTTCACATAGTATTTACATATAATTTCTTCCCCACTTTTACTTGGGGCCTTTGTTTTTGGTGGTTTCAGTTTGATTTCTTTATTGTCTACTTGTTTTTTTCCTATTGCTTCTAATGTCCTTTGTTTGAAATCTTTGGATTTGGTTTTGTGACTCCGTTTCCTCTGTTGATGCTTCTTTTATTTCTGCTTCCCGCTTACTCGCTTTTTCTGGGCTTTTTTTCCTGCTCATTTTTCGCAGTTTCCTCTCGTACTAGCTTCGTTCCTTCTATTCTTCTTTTCTGTCCGCTATTCATAAATTCCTCTTTTGCCTTTTCCTCATAGTCTCGTTCTGCTTTAAAGACTATAAACGATTTTATTTCGATTATGTACCTTTTGTATAAGAACTTGATTCCGTTCAATTGTTTAGCGCCTGTTATAAGAGAGATTTCTTCGTCGCTCCATCTCAGGCATTGAAATTCGACTAAGGACTGGCAAAGGTCGCAGCGGATTGTCATTGATTCATCTGTTTCTTTTTTACAGTATCCACAGGGTTGAATGAATTTATTTGACATTGCCATGTTTCTAATGGTATTTAAATGAATGTGTACAAAATATTAACTCAAAAGTGTAATTAATTAAGTGACGTACTTGATTTGACTTTAGAAATGAGGGAGGGAAAGTTTTTTCCGTTATTCCGGGGGGTGGGGGATGGGGCACGCTGAAGAGTCTCACTGATTGGTTCTTGGGAGTGTACCGCGGAGAATAACTGAGAGATATTGCCTTTGGATGGGTAGTTAGATTTCCTTGGAGAGAAAACACTCGGAAAAAACGCTGTATAGATTAAGTTGCTTTGATTTTATTAGTTTTATTTCAACATACGCCGTTATTTCATCACTTAAAGAGACATACGACTGTGTACATTGAATATTCACTCAAAATTTGGCGCGACTTAAAAAGGATTAACTGC
Source organism: Bathynomus jamesi (assembly GCA_023014485.1). NCBI lineage: Eukaryota > Metazoa > Arthropoda > Malacostraca > Isopoda > Cirolanidae > Bathynomus > Bathynomus jamesi. The sequence goes on along the minus strand of JAJOZX010002996.1, from coordinate 128,716 downwards.
AGGATTTTTATTGTAATATCACTTTTATTCGGACTTCAAACGAAACACGTGTAATCGGCATACTGGGCAGAAACACTATATATATATATATATATATATATATAATATATATATATATATATATATATATTAGTGATGTAGCGGATGTCATTTTTTTCACATCCGCGGATGCGGATGCGGATGAGGTTGTTTGATTTCAACATCCGCGGATGCGGATGCGGATGTCTACATTTTCGTTATTTTTTAGGATATATTCGAGATTTGTTGTGTTTAACGTATATAATAAGTTATTATATAGAGAGAGCTGTAGCTATAATGTAGTATAATTGATTAATTGTACAATAATTGCTGTACTTTTCTCTGAACATATAAAATAATATCAAGCATCTAACTAATATAGAAATCAATCAGTGAATTCGTCTGCAAATAAATTCGATATATTTTGTTCAGTTTCAGCCACAATTAGAAACCATAATTGTGTTACCAGGATGCGGGACGTGAACCCAACTCAAATGCACCCCACCGACCTCTTTCCCCAACCTCCACCCTTATAGAAAGAGATCTTTAATTAGCTTCATAACTATTTATATTAAGTTTAAAGTTTTATTAGGCATATTTATAAATGAGTAATTAAAATAAAGTAAACTAAGATGTTAACCGTTTCATGTTCAAACTTAATTATAGGAAGGTTATGCTTAAGGAACATTAATTTTTCTGCCTTTTCTGCTGCCAGTCTGTTTCTCTTTTCATCATATATTAATCCAGCACTGCTAAATAATCTCTCGCTTGGTACGTTTGTTGGAGGACAGGCTAAATGTTTCCTTGCAAGTTTACTCAAGTATGGATAGATATTCTGCGTATTTTTCCACCAACTAATAGGATTGTCACATGCAGCCAGGCGTTTTTCTTGGTGATAGCTCTCGATCATTTTTACTACATCTTTTGACATCGCGTAGGTCTCGTCATTGCTGCTTGACTCAAGAAACTGAGAGACAGATTCTGTGATAGATTTGCTTGTTGAAGGTGTTGGTTCTGTCACTGAAACTTTTATTCTTTTGGTGGGTGGCGAAGCGACAGATTCAAGAGATTGAAGCTCTTCAACTGCTTTGCCAAGTGATGATTTAACTCGTTCTAATGTACTAGGTGAAAATAACTTAGCTTTGTAACGTGGATCTAAGTAGGTTGCAAGAGAGTAACTTCATACAAGAACAGCCTCTCGTCTTGTCGCTTGCATCACTTTTGCGCACAATGAACTAGTTCTATTAATATAGTAGAATTTGATAATTTCCGCTTATTAATGACGTTTTATCTCAATGGTCCACATCCGCACGACATCCGCAGTCCAAAGTGCGGATGCGGACGCGGATGCGAGAAAATGTGCGGATGTTCCGCGGATGCGGATGCGGATGCGGATGTGACCTACATCACTAATATATATATATATATATATATATATATATATATATATATATATATACTATATCTATAAATACTGTATATATACACAGGGTGATCCGTTTGGGTATGAGATAAAATAAAAACGCATGAGAATCTACCGAGAAGTGATACAACGCTCATCTGGTGCACGTGTGGTCATAAAATGTGGGAGTTTGTAATAGGCTATGCCATCCGGTGCCAGACGTAAGAGCGCCATCTGCTGTCAGACTTACGAGACATATGCCAGTTTCAAAGATGGCAGCGAATGCACAACAACGTGCGAAGTGGGTCATTTCGTTTGCTAAGTTTGAGAGTGTGACAGCGCTACAGCGTGAGTTTCGCCGTGTGTATGGTGTTCGAAAAGCTCGAAATGTCCGCACAAGAAGAGGAGAGAAAACCAACAATGAAAAATGAGGCACCGCCCGGGAATCGAACCCGGGATCATCCAATTCCCGGGAGGTGCCTCACTTTTCATTGCTCGTTTCCTCACTTCTTCTTGTGAGGACACTCTTCTAAAGAAGCGTCGTTCTTTACATTAATTATACTGTGTGTTTGCAGTTAAAATGTATATATATACGGCATGAGAAGGTGTCCCCTCAAAAGGGCATTCGATTCCGCTCGTGTGTAGGAGAATTACGAGTTCTGATTAATCGAGGACCTTGGTGTCATGGTTATCGTATCCGACCGGCAATTGGATGATCCCGGGTTCGATTCTCGGGAGGTGCCTCATTTTTCTTTGCTCGTTTTCTCTCCTCTTCTTGTGCGGACATATATAATGTATATATATATATATATATATATATATATATATATATATATATATATATATATATACAGTATATATGATGAAAAGAACCACGAAGGAAAGGAAACACAGAATGGTGCTCAAACGCTTTCGTCTAATGACATCTTGAGGGACACTGAAGTAAGTAAAAAGTTCGAGACTATATATAGGTCACGAAAAAAATAATAAATAGAGAAATAAAAATTGTGGGAGGAGCATACAAATTTATAAGGGAAACTACCAATTTTAGCACTTTGCCCTTCTTGTCTAAATCCGTTCGTTCTGAACGAATTCAAAACAACAGGATCAAGCGGATTGTTTACAACCAATTTTATAGATAATGCCTGAATTATATACACGGTGTTTCAGGAGGAAAGGTCAATACTTCGGGAGATGATAGTATCGGTCATTGTGAGAAAAAAAGTTCACATGAACATGTGTCTAATTCTGAATGATTACGGAGATAGAGCTGTTTGAATCTACAAATACAAAAGCATTGTTAATGGTAATCAAGAAAGAGAAACCAATTACTGTTTCTAACATTTAATGTTTAAACATTGGCATTTTTTAAATGGTATCAGATACAGAAATGAGAAATTTGTTACAGTTTACAATACGTTTTCGAAAATCCCACCGTCAACCTCAATGCACTTTGCAACTCGTGTGCGAAGATCGCGTGTTGTTCGTCTGAGTTGATCTTGACGTTCCTTTATGCGGGCAGCAGCATCCAAAATGCGCGCGAGCAATTCGTCTCGTGTATCCACCTTTCTTTTGTAAACTTGACTTTTTATCCACCCCCACAAACAATAATCTAACGGAGAGAGGTCTGGAGACCTTGGTGGCTATTGAAAGGGACCACCGCGGCCGATCCATCGACCAAGGAAAGTTTGATTTAGGTATTGCATCACCAGACGGGTAGAATGTGGAGGAGCTCCGTCATGCTGAAAGTACATACCAGCGCGTGTAGCCAAAGGAACATCCTCCAATAGTCCTGGCAATTCATTCTGCAGAAATTCTAGGTAACTTTGTCCTGTAAGACGATTCTCTAAAGTAACAGGGCCAATCAGCTGATCATCGATGATACCGCACCACACATTGGCAGAGAAGCGATGTTGAAAATTTGTTTCCACAGTGGCATTTGGATTTTCGTCTGACCACCGATGAGAGTTACGAGTGTTGTTGATACCGTCACGGGTGAAAGTAGCTTCATCCGTGAACAGTATTAATCGAAGCAATCGGCGATTAGCATTTACCCAATGACAAAATTCCAGTCGCATTGCAGCGTCTCCTGGTTGAAGGTGTTGTACACACTGTACATGATATGGATGCAAGTCTTCCTCATGTAATGTTCACCATACTCTTGTGTGTGGTACACCGAGACGTGTAGAAATTCTTCGTGAGCTAGTAGTAGGACTACGCTTTACCAACTGAAGAATGTTTTCCACTTCATCCACATCTTGTTGACCTTCACGTTCAGATGAAACATCAGCTCTGGGAAGTGTACCAATCTCACACAATGTGTTGAAAACCCTGGTAAACACTCTTCGATCCGGAATTCTGCAGTTCGGAACCCGTCGACGGTATTCTGCAACAGCAGCTGTTGCACTTCCATCGCAAAAACCGTAGACATACACCATATCTGCATATTCGGCATGTGTGAAGGTGTGTGGCATTCTTAACACTGCTTCAAACACCAAACAATGTCACTCACAACAGTCAGCTGTCGATTGGCTTATGTTACATGCTTACATTACGGCTTACATGGTTCAAGGTTATAGGGGAGGGAAGGGGGAGGAAGAGCTGCGCGCGCATCAGATTCAAACAGCTCTATCTCCGTAACCATTCAGAATTAGACACATGTTCATATGAACTTTTTTCTCGCAATGACCGATACTATCACTTCCCGAAGTACTGACCTTTCCTCCTGAAACACCGTGTGAAGGTCACAAAAAAAATAAAATAAAATAAATTGAAAAATAAAATTTGTAAGAGGAGCATACAAATTTATATATTATATATATATATATATATATATATATATTATATAGAGAGAGAGAGAGAGAGAGAGAGAGAGAGAGAGAGGAGAGAGAGAGAGAGAGAGTGTCCCAAAAATTGCCTCTATTTTTACTTGTCCGTTGTTTTATAATGGCTGTATATTTTATTACTGGGTTTATTTTTCAGAGGTATCAGATTGGAGTTTTTATTCCCTATATACCTATACACTTCTAATCTGTCATTACTTAATAACTAATAAATATTCTATATTAAAACCGTTCTTTCACCACCTCCTATTTAAAGCAATAACTTTTCCTGATTTCGTAGAAATTAGAAAAAGACGATGCTGCTACAAATAGACTATTGTCTAGTAAGGCCATAGAAGGCCTCACTAGGCTATAGTCTTTAAGGAAAGCTAAGTCTTTAGTCTTCTGCACCTGCACACACTACTTGCGAAACTCGCAGCTTTATGAGGAAGCATTTATTCGGGCGACTAATCTCCCTTCATGAGTCAGTGGAATGGCTCCCCCATACTTATCCCTCCTCACACCTCCTGACTTTTTTTGTTGGGTTACATAAAAGACAGGATCTATTCTACCAAGCCAAAGACACTTGAAGACCAAAGACACTAAAGACCAAAATGAGTGAAGTAATCAAAAACATCCCTGCTGAGCTATTTCCCAAAATTATGTCAACCATTTGTGTAATGTTGAATAGCGTGTTAAAAAAAGTGGCGATTACACTCAACATGTTGTTTAATTTAGTAATTATTTAATTCAAATGTTTTATGTACGTATTACGTTCGTCTTTGTACCTAGATTCCTGTTTTTTAGCTTAGAACATTTATTTAGAAATTGGGATAATTTTTGGTGGGGACACCTGGTATATGTACTATGAGTATGACCCCCAAATACTGGCCACCGTTTTCACTGGGCCAACAAAACCACAATCCCAAGAGACCACGAAAGGTCACCTTTACGAAGGAGACTTTAGCCTATACTAGCCCTCTGTTCAAATAAAGTCCAAGAGTGCAATTCATCATGGTTATAAATATGACCGGAAATCCTCGTTACATTCAGATTGACAACGAAAAAGGTTCCAGGTTTAGAGGACCACCCAGACGGATATGTTCGGGTAATATGGAACACAATTTCCTAACGATCTGGAATCAGATGTCAAATTTGTTAAACTTTCCCACAATACCGTAGGCGATCTCCCAAAGACTTCAGACCAAACAGCCTTTAAAGGATTTTCTGACTCAATCACACTAATAAACTCATTTACGGCTTATAAAGCAGAAAGAAACTATGAGGAAAAAGCCAGAGGAAACTGAATGATGAGCAGAGAAAAACAGAAGAGACGAAGAAAGTGAAGCAGAAATATAAAGAATACCGACACACACAAAGAGGGCGAGAATATGAATGTAACAGACACAAAAATTAAGAAGTTCAAACGGAGGACACTAGCGTAAATAAGCAAAGAAACAAGAAGGCAACCACGAAAATGGACTGGTTATCTCCAAATTAGAAGCTGAAACAACCACCAAAACAAAGGCCTCGAGTAAGAATGGGGAAGGAACTGCATGCAGGTACTATGTAAAGGCCAATTGCAGATATAGGACAGTGTATATATGAGCACCCCACTATGTGCGAATTCTTCTATAATAATGGTCACTGTAAATTTGGTGACAGCTGCAAATTTTACAACCCTGCCATTTGCAAGAATTACACAAGACTGGAACCTGCAAATACGAAAAAAGATGCTACAACCATCGGTGCTAGGACAACTGCACCCTGGACAACCGCCCCCCGGACAATTGCCCCCCGACAACCGCCCCCCGGACAACTGCCCCCGTAGGACAATCGCCCCCCGGATTATTGCCCCCCATAAGTAAATAAAAATTAAATAGGAATTAAATTTATTAATATTTATAAAAAACAAACCTAACCTAACCTAACCTAACCAAACCTAACCTAACCTAGCCTAACCTAACCTAACTTAACCACCAACTATGATTTTCAAAACGACCTTTCAATAAGTATTGCCAACTGTTTAAATATAATTAATTAATCCATAGTATATATGAAATACAATGTCTTGCCAACTGTTTAAATAAAATTAAGTAGCTAAACTTCATAATTTTATTATAAATAAGTAAGCAATAATTGGAAAAATTTTTGTTAAATATTGCATACTTTTTAAATATAATTTTTTTTCAGGCTACAAGCAAAATTAAGCAAGAATTGGCAATAATGTTGTTAAATATTGTTTTAGCTTGCCATTTTTTAAACGTAAATTTAATTTCTATTTAATTTTTATTTACTTATGGGGGGCAATAATCCGGGGGGCGATTGTCCTACGGGGGCAATTGTCCGGGGGGCGGTTGTCGGGGGGCAATTGTCCGGGGGGTCGGTTGTCCAGGGGGCAGTTGTCCGGACACCACAACCATCACCTCCCAACAAACTCAAAGGACAATAGGGTGAAGGGTTCAGAGTTTCTCCAGGGGTGACCCTTACGAAGTAACGCCTGAATGAAAATGTCTCTCATTACTCTGCTCGTGGGTGGGTGTGACGAAGTTACTTTGTAAATGGACCGATATTACTGCACGATACGGATGTTACACTTGATACGGTAGCGCGGACACTTACAACTTTTTCCACAATTAAAGGATGTTACAGTTTATGTGGTACTGAATCCATTGATGTCTTTCTTCGTATTTTTTTTTTACTTCAACTGAGTAGACTAATATTGTTTATCGTTATAATTTCAGAATTTACCTTTCACTGTTGTTATAAAACATTATGAAATTTTTGCTTTTTTACCTTTTTTATTTTTCTATTTTTTAAATTTTTATTTGTTTATGTTCTTTCACGAATTACTGTAAATTAAATTTCACTTACGTTATACAATTCAGAAAAGAGGCTAAGCCTCAATCGGAAAACAAGTAGGCCTATGGAACGATGTAGGCCTCGCGCGTGACATGAATGAAACCAAGGGCCCCGGATTAAATTTTAATTTTCATTGGCCTTGGGGGCGGGGGGAGTGAATTTACTAACTTAAGTTCATCTTAAGAATGGGCCCTCATCTCCTACAGGCTCGAATCGAGATATTAAAGCAAATTTAGCAGAGAAGGGAAAATGACCTTCTCTCTCTGCGTGGCTGTTCTCGGCTACTTCTCTTCCCGATTCCGTCTTCTCGACTGATTTACAGTGTTTTTTGTGCGCTCTTTCTCTCTCTCTCAATTGTGATTTTTTTTTATTTTTATCTCGCGCTCTACACAAGACCTTTTGTCTACTTACCAATGAACTTGAAACTTAGAAACATCCATTAGTACATTAATTTAATAGTTTTTACAAATTCCTCTCTGGTTATATCATTTAATTAACATTACCTATTTTATGTTATTAAATCTTATAATTAGATCTGTGAAGGACTATATAGAAACTAAGCTCTTCATCCCCTAATATAATACTCTGCGGAGATTTTAATTTCCCATTTACAAAATGCAAAAAGGTGGGAAGATGTGTATATACAGTATATACACCAGGACAAGGAAGGTACACGAGAAGAGTTCGGATTTAATTTGGTATTCTAATTGTTTCGAAGGACCAAATTTGTAACTAATAATATCTTCGTCTTCCTCTAGGCCAAGTAACGCCTAGAGGAAATAAATTGGGCGAGTTTGAATGAGAGGAAGTTATATTAGTCTTGAATGAGTAGTATTTGGAGTTAATAAGTGTTCCGAATAACTAGGGTATAACTCACCAGCGATGTTAAGTGTGTCCCCGATGTAGATAGGCCACTAATAATAAAGTAAGGGCAAATTAATCCTGAATTAGTTCCTTACCACATAAACTGCTAAATGTGTTACTACTCATTAGCTTGTTGAATACTGAATACGGAATATACTGTACTTGGAAGCGATGTTATCAGCTTTGCTAAAATAGGCTACACTGTTAAGATGGATTGCTACGAATATTGGTTATTTCACCTAAATATCTTCTGATCTTTTTGTATTAGGTACTCACTGTCACATTTCGGGCAAATTAAGGATGAGAGAATAACGCCGTAATTGATAAAAACAACCAATGCTTTGTCTTCATCTAGGGCACATGACGAATCAAGTCCTCAAAGTCGAAATCATACGAACGGCACGTCATAATTCTATCGCAAGCACCACCAAACTGAATCCAACTAGAAAGAAAAAATAGCCAGAACAGAAAACAAGAAAACAATAAACTAATTAAGTCGCCAGAGTAGCGAAAAAATAGCCAAATCAGGAAAAATATTTTATGAAAAAAAGTACATTATAGCCAAAACAGGAAATATATTTTATTAAAAAAAGTACATTTGAACAAATTTGCACAAGATAAGATATATATATTTTTAGTCAGTTTTTAATGGCAATTCAATATATAGTACTTGTTCAACTGCTTCTGACTGGGAGTAAAATCCAATATTAACCCAGCCCTGTCCCGCTCAAGTCCTTTGTACCAAAGTTCATGATATTTCGAAGAGTCTAAACCTTTTAAATAAGCATCCAGTTCCAGACCATTCTCGCCTTGTTTAGTCCTACACTCGGTAAACCCGTCGAGCAAAGCTGTGTATGCGTATTCAAGAACCGTATCTAAATAAAGCATATCCGTAACACGCGTGTCTAATATAGGCTTCAGCTTGGGGAAACCGACGATTTCAAATATTCTGTCGAGGATGAATCGTTTTCGCGTAGGGACAAGAACGTTATTATCAGACGCATTCTTCTACATCAGCCGTACATCAATGCATGGCTGATCGTTATTTATACACAACGTACAAAAAATGGCATATGAGGGGGTATCACTAATCTGTTCTCTTCTTTTACCTACCCCTACACTTAAATAAACAACATTCCGTTTACTAGAGTTTGTTTGTCTACAAGTCGTTTCAAGTACATAGTTAACGGCGCCGGTTTTATGCCTGAACACGCGCAATGACTTCGTCACGGACACGTCGTACACGGCATTGAGAATGCTGCTCAAAGGAAGCTCCATCGTATTCTATTGTGAGCAGCATTGCCACTCAGAAATTTTAAAAAAATCAAGATCCACTTGTAAAAAATCCCAAGGAATCCCAAGATATATACATCCTAAGATTAAAATCCCAAGATTTGCTATATTTGTTTAAACAAATCCCAATATCCCAAAGTATCGCTGAAAATGCCAAGATCTTGGGATAAATCCCAAGGAGTGGCATCCCTTTTTGTGAGGAGTGCACGTCCAGTCGGGTTCAAGCTCTGAGATGACTATGAGCCACAGGTGGGCGGATCGGCTCGACGGAAGGTGTGGAGTGAGTCACACCATATGTTGATGAAACGTGTACGGTGTTGTTCCAACGTGAAAGAATCATGTGAATACCTGTATCCCATTAAACTGGGTATTCGTTTAGAGAATTTTTCCGACACATGAAGTAATATCGGCTTTAATGTTTTATCACTCTCACTCCCCAGAATGCGCACCAGACATTTTCATTCAGGGGGATTTTCACGAACTAAACACATTTTATTCACACTCCGGCGCACTATTTGAGAAAAACATGTGCCCATATTTTTCCTTTTTGCTTAGCAGAAGATACTCGTCTCTAAATTCTATTAAAACTCACGCAGGCCTTTAGACTACAAACCTCGTCATATATATTAATGTAGTGGAAAAAATACTTGAGATTCTCCATTATGACAAGATTTACGCAATATTAAAGGTAGCCATCACTATTTTTCGTCTACGTGAGATTTCTTCAAATAGACGTCTAAGATTCAGGGTTTGCAGCGGTCAACTGAACACGCAAGGGTAGAGATATGCCCAGGTCGTAGCAGGAATCACGTGACCACTGATCGATCATACAGGGGGCGAGGCTTAGGACTTTTCCTGTATACACACACACACACACACACACACACACACACACACACACACAAAGGAAAAATGAAACGCTAATTGAAACACGATTTATTTAATAAACATCGAATTATTTGAGGTGTATATATATTTACAAATACGTGTAATAAATAAAATAAACAAACATATCGTTAACAAGTAGATAGACACACACACACACAAACACACACACACACACACATATATATATATATATATATATATATATATATATATATATATATATATATATATATATATATATGAGTGTGTGCGTAAAAATGAACCATAAATAATTCCCATATTCCTATACTATCTCATTCTTCATGTAATTCTTGTATTCATTTATATACTTCTTGTATCCATTTTAAAATTCATGTGTTATATGGTTCATGTATTTATATAATCCTGTATATTCGTATATATGTAACTTTATATAGTGCCTATAATCATATGTATATACGTGTGTGTGTTCATTTTTACATAGGACCAAAATCGCCCAACGCGAGTTTGGATAAAATTTTTATTTGTTTTCTACTTTGCCAAATAATTGGTGACCTGTTCTTTTTAAAATCTCAATCATTTTTTTAGATTTCGCTTAATAAGGAATCCTGCTTAAGCTTTGCAATGTTCATATTTTGTATACATTCTCTTTTCGTTATAAAAGATGAAATTATGTCTTGCCTAAGCATTCAATTGTACATATTAAACCTTTAAATTTTACTCATATGCATATTTTAGTGTAAAGATGCATAGTCCAATTTCCACTTTTAATTAACTTGGCAGATCATGATAACATCAGATCTGAAAATCTGCGGTTTAAGATAAAAATATGGCTTCATCTTCAAATATCTTGTTTATTCGTTTAAACCTTACCACAGCTAAAGGTTTACTTTATTTTCAAATATTGTGCAAAAATAATGCCGCCTTTTCAACATTTAATAACAATGATGTTAGCAGTTTTGGGGAATATAATCCCAAGTAAAATCTTACATATGTCATTCAGAAGGTAATTCAGAAGCTGAGCACTACCTGTACATTTTAGCAGCAAATTACAAGTAAAAGATAGTCTTTATCTTCTCCTTCGAGCTTTGCTCTCTTCAGAAGAACTTAGTCATTAAACTTTCCGGATACACTATAAGAAGAGTCCGGAATCTTCAGAGAATTTAGTAAGCCTCCCTGAATCCTCCGAGCCACTATAGAAGAACTCGGAGAGTAATATAAAAGAAAACTACTGTAAATAATACATCCGTTGTTGCCACCTAACTAGAACCCCCGTCGACTTCGAACCAACCCAGGCCATAGACAGAGGGGTTAACAACTGGCAACCCTTTAACCAGGATCTTAACAACTGACAACTTCTGCATCCAGAATTCTTCCAGTCTTCTTGACCCTGGAACTAGAACCAACAACCAGTTGACCGGCGTGTCACGACTTCTAGTTCGTCACATTCACCCTTGAACTGGTGTGTCACGACTCCAAGTTCTCCACACCTAGTTTTCATCCAAGAACAAATGGCCAGCAAGACACGTCTTCAGGACACGTCTCCAAGGATTTCACCGTAGGAATCTTGTTAAGTACAGAACTCTTTTTTTAAAATAATCTCTAAACATTTGAAAAGTCAGTATTATTAACAGTTAATAATTAGTATCGAGTCAGAATTAACAAAAAACACAGTGAACATTCCATACACCAGTGATACATTTCTTTTTAGTAAAACCGCGTTATTTCCACTATTATAGTTAGTATAGTATAATTTTATTTAATGTACCAAGCATAGTATTACCATACCTTCACGTACATTCGAGTGAAATCTTGTTTACATTTTTTTATTATTTTGTTTACAATCTTTTCAAATTTTCCCCTAGTTAGGGAAATTATTGTGCATTTATTTAATGTGTATTTTTTAGATAGAGTAGTTAGGAAAACCACTGAAGTGATCATTCCATAGATTAAGATCGGTCAAGCAGACCAAATTAGAACACATTAATAGTACCTTCACATATGAACGATTCAAACGGTGCGCTTTCTGATATCGAAAATTTCCCTACACCCATTTTTCCACCTACCCCGCACTCTTCAAACATACTCCCAAACACACAAACTTCAGATCCAGTACAAGCCAATATGTCTCAAACCCCCGCCTCAGCGTACATTAACTTAGGTAGACTAGTAAACCTTCCCCATACTGTTTTAATTTTTAAGGGGACCATAAATAATCACTTTGTTGAACCACACGTAAGACCTTGGATTGAGTCTTTAGAACAACATTTCTTACGCGTAAACATCACCGATGATGATATAAAGATTAGGGAAGCAAAAAGGTTTATCGACCCTAAAGAAGAGAATGCTCACGACACAGTCACCTACGTCCCATCGATTAGCGAAGCTACAACATGGGACAATTTTAAACAAAACTTATTAGAATTTTTTAAAGAAATAACACTTGCACAACCCTTAGCCACATTAGAAGCAGTCTTCCAAGCTAAATGGAAGAAAGAGGAACTCAAACATTTAAACAATTTTATTACACGAACACATAAACTTGTAGGAGAAGCCCTCCGAGCCGCAGAAAATGCGTGTGGCATTACTTTCACTTCAAAACAAAGAAATCTAATAGTAGCAACAACCATTTACCAAAACCTACCCGGAGCACCTAAAAAAAAGTTTCAGGAGTTTTTAAATGTTGACAAACCTGTAAGTGTAGCCATATATAAAACACGGGAACATTACCCAGATTTAGCAAACCAGAACTACCGAAAGGGTAGAGAAACTCCCGTACATTACATTCAGCAGCAGCAACCACAACACCAACAGCAACAACAACAACCCTCTAAATCGAGGCCAATGCAGGGAACCCCCCCCCCCCCCAGAAAGAAGCCCCCCAAACCCAGAATACACGCCCTCCTCCACAGTATTTTAACTGCGATAGCTTTGGGCACATGATAAGTCAATGCACTTATCCCTCTTATTGCTCCCACTGTCACGAACATGGTCATCGCTGTGGCGATCGCCAAAAATGTGCCAATAAAGCCCCTGCAGGGTATAGGCCCCACATTCAGAAACCAAACCAACAACGTTCCCAAAAGTCCCCCAATCCCCAGAAACCAGTAAATTCCCAGCCTCAGCCGAACCACCAACCAAACAGATTACGACCACAGCAGGGTCAATCACATTATTACCCCAGTACAATCAGCAAGGTCGGTTAGTTCGGTACGTAGAAGTACCCGCAGAAGAACCATTTTCCCCAGAATACAGTTTTCAAGAAAACCCTCCAGCATATGGTGATCCCATAGAATATGACCCAGGTCCCCCCATAGAAGACAATTCGAGCCCTTTTTTAGACCTTACATTAGAGGCAGCAGTTCAACCTCCTCCCTCCTAAATTACAGTAATGAATCAAGATACGCACACAAACTCCCCATCAGGATAATAGGTGCGGACCTCCTAGATTTAATAATAAATTGCAGCGCTGATAACCAAGATTTAACTGCTTTCCTAGATACAGGAGCACACGCGACGTTAATTAAGAAACAATGTGTAGATGAATTACTAGAGAGTACAGATTACAAATATGAAATTAAGGCACCCTACTGTCAACTCCGAGGAGTTACGGGCACACCTACTGTATACCTACATACGGAGAAATTGAATTATATTTAGAAGTTGGAAACGCGGTATACCCCGCGAAATGTTGTATAGTGGACACAGTCGCCACCTTTCAAATAGATATCCTACTAGGTATGGATTTTTTTAACCGGAATCAATGGGAGATTTACCCAGCCGGAAAGCTAGTAAAGTGTCGAAATGGGACACACCATCTCCGTGAGAATAACAGACAGCCTAATGCTAATAGAATTAGCCCAGTTCAGATTTCCGAAAGAAATAGGAAACCTCCCCCACTTGATAGCAGTTCAAGTCAGCCGGTTGCATCCAGAGAGACAACCGCTCCAGAAATCAGACCCCAGGGTAATCAGTTCCAGTTGTTGAATCCAGTTGGATCAACACAGTCAGTTTCCAGTCAGTCAGTTTCAGTGGCGGCTCGTGACTTTCAGTTATGGGGGTGCTGCCTCAGAAATTGCGAACAATTGTGTCGATTATATATATATATATATATATATATATATGAGAGAGAAAGTCGAATAGATAAATAGATAACTACTCTCACTACTCAGTCATAAAAATAAGTAAAATAGTATCATAAAATCAATTATAGGGTACTTACGCTTAACGGGTAATTTCGAATTTGCCAAAAATTTTATTTATAAACAAATTCCATTTTTCTGTTTTTATTCTGAGAGAAAAAATATTTTAAGAAATGAAAGCTATATATTGTAAATAATCCAGTTATTATACAGGGTGTACATAAAGTCAGGATCTATTTTTGTGAAATAATTCTTTTTTTCTATTTTTCTTTTCAGAAGCCCTTAGAATGAATACAGAAGAGCGTGTGGCAATAGTAATTTGGCGAATCGAGGGAAAGAAATGCAATGACATCAGAGAGAAGTTTAGGAGATTTCATAAGCCGGGGCCAATAGACAAGACAATACGAAAATTGGTGAACAAATTTAAACGAACGGGATCTGTAAATGATGAAGCAAGATCAGGACGACCGTGTATGTCAGATCTTACCGTGAATGCAGTACGCGGAGTTATCACTGAGGAGCCACGTACGTCCGTTCGTGCTGCATCACACAGACTCGGCCTCCCGACGTCATCTGTGCACAAAATTCTGAAAGTTAATTTGCCGAAGAAAAGCTATCATTTGCAGGTTTTACATGATTTACATGAGGAAGATTTCCCTCGACGAAGTGCCGTGTGTGCTGATCTCGTAGAACAAATCTGGAGTGATAATTTAATGGACAACATTCTCTTTAGTGATGAAGCCACTTTCCATACGTGTGGAAAAGTAAATCGCCATAACTGTCGAATTTGGGCAGATGAAAGACCGAATGATTTCGTCCAAAATTGGGAAAGAGACTCACCTAAAGTTAATGTCTGGATGGGTTTAACAAAATCTAAGGTTTATGGTCCTTTTTTCTTTGCTGAAGCTACAGTTACGGGGCTTATTTATCTGGACATGTTGCAGCAATTCCTTGAACCTCAGCTGATTGGGGAAAGGATTGTTAGTACCGTCGTCTATCAACATGATGGTGCTCCTTGTCACTATTCCAAAATTGTTCATGATTATCTAAATGGACGTTTTCCAAATCGCTGGATCGGACGCGGAAGCAACAGACCTTGGCCAGCGAGATCACCAGATTTAACCCCTTTAGATTTCTTTGCATGGGGCTTTATCAAATCGCACGTCTATCAGACGAAGATTACGAGTCTTGAAAACTTACGTACACGTATACGAACTGCTGCAGATAACATAACTCCGCAAATGCTCCAGAATGTGTTTAAAAATGCTGCGGAACAATATGAGCTGTGCAGGGATACTGATGGGCGTCACGTCGAATCCTACTCTTAATTATTTAATAAATGTTACCACTTTATCATTTTATGATTGAATTCCATATAATTTCCAAGTGCTTCACAAAAATAGATCCTGACTTTATGTACACCCTGTATAATTAACTTCAATCTCATGACAAAAAATAAATGATAACGAATCATTGATAAATGCAATTCGGAAATTAAATTTCGAATTAGCAAACTATACAGCAACACAACTACCACGTCAAACAAACAAATCGGCACTGCTCTGTCCACAGTGCTTTGGATCCTCTTAAACCCGCGATTCTGACTCGCTCTTCGTACGTCCGCACCGAGGTTTCAAGCGTTTCGAACAAAATCTGGAACTGTTAAGTAGGCAGTTCCACGGGAAGGCTGAAGCTACTTTCGTGATTCATTCGTTCGGCATTGAAATAGTTTAAGGAAAAAAGGATATAATCTGATTTAAAAACTCAAAGTTCATTGAAAAAAAACAATCAGAGAGGCTATTTTAAATATTTAAATATAAAGATCATAAGATCATGGGGGTGCTGCAGTTCCACAGTGCCTACCTGCGAGCAGCTCCTGGTCAGTTTCCAGTCAGTCAATTTTCAGTTCAGCCAGCTTCAGTTCAGCCAGCTTCAGTTCAGCCAATAAGGCAAATTTTAGTCTCCGAACCAGAGTCAGATTCTCAATTTTTCATATGCCCTACCAAGCATATAACAGTAGCCCCTTACGAGAAGATCTGTTTCCTAGCAAAAGTAGTCGACAGTCAAGGAAAATTATTAGAGTCAGAGCGTACTCTGATTACAGAGAAAAGTTATTTCAAAAGAGATGTTCTTATTGCCCAAGTCCTTATTCAGAGTCAGAATTCAGCTATCCCTGTTGTTTGTGTAAACAAAGGAAAAAGCCCTATAGAATTAACTTCAAATCAGAAAATAGGAAGTGTTTCCACAGTAGAAATAGATTCAGATTTCCCCACCAATACGATAAATCGTGTTTCCAGTTCCTTAGAGTTAAATCCTTCAGTATTAAAAGAAGAATATAAGAAATGTCTGGAACACTCCCTTCAGGAGTCACCAGCCTTACAGGACCCCAAACTAATGGAATCATTTCTCGATTTCCTGATAAGAAATAGAGATGTGATTGCCCTAAAAGGAGATCCTCTGGGCCGAACTAATTTGGTCCCTTTTGAAATCAAGCTGGGACCCAATTCCAAACCCATTTTCATTCCTCCCTATCGGGTTCCACATTCCCAATTAGTCACTATTGAGGAGCACATCACGGACATGTTGGAGCAGGATGTCATTCAGCCTTCAGTTAGTCCCTTGTCCGCTCCTATGATTTTTGTCTCCAAAAAGGACGGACCATCTCGCCCTTGTATAGATTTTAGACGCCTAAACCACATTACCATCCCAGACCGTTTCCCTATCCCAAACATGCAGAAAACAATTCTGAACGTAGGAAAAGCTAACTTCTTTTCATCCTTCGATTTAGCATCTGGTTATTGGCAAATGGAGGTCAGTCCCGAATCTGGGGCGTTGACTGCTTTCTCCACTAACCTGGCCATTACGAATGCCAGGTTTTACCTTTCGGAGTCCGAAATGGGCCTGCTAATTTCTCTAGGTTGATGAATATAGTCCTTTCAGACATATTAGGTGTCGAAGCTCTCGTTTATCTTGACGATATTATCGTTTACAATTCGGACATAAAAACACACTTTCAACGTCTTCAGAATGTGCTATCACGCTTGAGAAAAGCACACCTTAAACTGAAACTTGCAAAGTGCAACTTTTTACAAGAGGCCCTGGTATACCTAGGATTCCTACTCTCATCCACAGGAATTAAACCTGATCCAGCCAAACTCGAAACGCTGGAACGGTACCCTGTACTCAAAACCATCGACGACGCCCGTGCATTTATTGGTTTTGTCGGATTCTATCGGAATTTTATCCCCCAATTTTCAAATATTGCTAAACCCATTACTAATTTGTTCCAGAAAAATTCTAAATTTAACTGGGAATCCGATCACCAACATGCCTTTGAAACTTTAATTGGTAAACTAACCTGTCAGCCCATCCTACAATATCCTGATTAATCAAGACCATTCGTCATAGCCACCGATGCTTACTCCTATGGTCTAGGAGCCGTCCTATTACAGGATGTAGATGGTGTGGAATTACCCATTGCTTATGCCAGTCAACTTCTCTCTGCACCTCAACGGAATTATTCCACTACTGACCGAGAGGCCCTAGCAGTATATTGGGCTTTGAAAAAATTTCGAAATATCGTCTATGGCTACGATGTAACCATGACGACTGACCATAAGCCGCTCACGTACCTCTTCAAGGACAAGATACTTGAAGGACGGTTGAGTAGATGGGCTCTGTTGATTCAGGACTATGCGGTAAAAATCGTATACAAACCGGGAAAACTTCAAGTTATTCCAGACGGATTGTCGAGGCTCAAGCCCGACGCCCAAGTGAATAAAATAGGAATTATTCCTGTGTTCGACTACGAGTGCCTGCGATACTCCCAACAACAGTTCCAACACACCCAAAACCTTCGGGCGCGCCTGGAACAAAAGGAACCATCGAAGGTAAAAGAACAGTACAACCTCAAAGATGGGCTCGTACATTTTCGGAACGAAGATGGAAACGACCTCGTGGAGATACCAGAGGATCTCGTCGATATAGCCGTTGGACTTTGTCACGACTCACCTTTGTATGGACACATGGGGCCGGATCGCACCATCAAGAGTCTTTTGGACCGATACCATTTTCCCGAAATGAACAGAAAGGTACATGAATACATCGCCGAATGTCCGTCGTGTTTAAAACATAAGGGCAACGTACCATCCACAGCTCCTATGCATAAATATCCAGTATGCCAAAGGCCCTGGCAAAGAACTGGAATGGATATACTGGGACCATTCCCCAAAACATCTAAGGGAAACTACATCATTGTGTTTACGGACCACTTCTCGCGTTACAGCGAAGTAGCTGCCATTCCAGACCAGACCTCGGAAACTGTGGCCACAGCCCTAGTGGAACGCGTCATCCAGAATCATACTACTTTCATCCTAATTTCGGACAACGCTCTTAGTTTCACGTCCAAACTGTTCGAATCACTCTGTAACATGTGTAAAATTAAAAATACACACATTGTGGCATACCATCCGCAGGCAAACAGCTTAGCGGAAAGGCACAATCGAAAGATCTTAGAGGCCCTTCGCCACGTTGTCGATGCATCCTACCGTACATGGGATGATTCCCTTCCCTTGATACAAACAGCCATCAAAAATGGCTATAATGTGTCCATCGGGGACACCCCTCATTTCGTCCTATATTACTATGACAAGCGTCTACCTTTTGATTTGCCCGACCAAATCGACCCGGCAGTTCTAACATCTTCCGAGATGGCAGAAGCAAGTCAGCAACTAGCTGAACGCTGTTATCTGAAGAGCGTGAAACCGCCAAGTGCTCATCGCAAATTATACCCAAAATGGGATGGCCCATATAGGATTATGAAAAACCTCAGAAAAAATCGTTATGAAATCCTCGACCTCCGGGATCATTCCAAACTAAAGATCATTCACGCTGACAATTTGAAGATAGCTGCCGAACAACACCTTCCCAGAAAACAGCTGCCAGCCGTTCGAGCCGCCTATCCTTGGAAAGGTCAAGGTATTAACAAATCAAGCAGGGATAAAAAAACTGAAGTGGTCACCGCGGGAACCACTACCCATGACGAAGATTGGTACCTCGTAATATCACCAGTACTCGAGCCAATCTCTGAACAAGAGAAGGCCCCAGAACCAAGAGTCCCATCGGACCAAGACCCTGGAGAAACTCCTCCGAGAGGATCACTCAGTGGAACTCCACCATCTCGGTCACCACCCTCACCGATTGATGATCGACGCACGGACCCTACTTACCGCCCGCCAATGCATCAACCACGTGAACTAGAACCTTCACATAAGAAACGAACCCGCTCAGAATCAGAGCTTAACGGTCGACCCCCATTGGCACCAAGACGAGGAGGCCGACCACTTCGCCCACAAACAAAAGTATCCACACGGCCACCCCCAGCTCCGTATAATCTAAGACGTAGAAATGAATAAAATTGTCCCCCTTATAATTTTCCAAATTATTTACTCTTGTAGCCCTAGCATTAAAATTTCTACCAGAGTTGTTATAGAAAAGCTCGCAGAAGGTAAATTTTTGAAAGGATACGCGGACCTTTTTATCAATTTGTAACCCCCTGTTAGAATCAAGATCAATCTCCTTCAGATACAAACCCAATTAAAAACGTTTGAAAGTAAAGTCCAGGGTTCTTTCCAGAGAAAAGTTCAGATTAGTCGCGTTCTGTTAGAAAATACCTTCGAAAATATTCGAACTACAGCACGTGCCCTATCAGAAATATTAGCCTTACCATGGATACAAACTGGAACTCAAAACTTGCAAAACTTTAATCAAAGAAATAAAAGGGGACTGATAGATGTAGGAGGGAAACTGTTCAAAGGTTTATTCGGATTAGCAACCGAAGAAGATATTAAAAAAATTGAACTCAAATTGAATCTCTTCGCGCGAAATCGACAATATAATGGACACATGTTAGAACAAACTATTAGGTCACTACACGAAAACAATCGCTTCCTCCACGCCCTTTCGGACAGATTCACATACCTTGAATCCATGTTAGCTCAATACAAAGAACACAGAAGATATCTAGAATTAATAGAGATAATTAACCTACAAGTAACCCGAATCGATAAGTATTTACAACAAATAATTACGATTCATTCCAAGGTTTTGCGTGCAACCCAGCTAGCCCATGGAAAAATCACTCTTTCCACCCTAATACCATGGGAAACCTTCAGTCCTTGATTCACACCGCCCAGACACAATTAAAATTATCACCCATATTCCCACTCAACCACACTAATTACCCCCAATTTCTAGAATATACCTGGACTGCACATGGACCACGCCCCTACACATACCTCATAATTATACCATTTTTCGATGTACTTACTTTTGACGTATATAAATTTCACCCTTTCCCAACAACCTACCAAAACAACTCTAATGTCTATCAGCTGTATTTACCCACCGTACCACCTTACCTTTTCCTCACCAAAGATCTGTCAGCCTATTCTATGATGTCAGATAGCAACGTCCGGCATTGCCGATTCCCGCAAACAAATAAACAACTCGTTTGCCCTCCACTCAAACCAGTTGTTCTTCCAACTACTAGGTCTTGCTTTATCAACTTAATTCGTGACCGGCATACCCCGGTATGTTCATTTAAAAAATTTAATTCCCCTAAAACCGTCGAACTACGAATTGGACTAGACATCTCGGTTTGTTTCGCGAACAGGACTGCCGCTACTCTCGAGTGTCCGTCGAGTTATTCCCTCATCACAATCCCTATGGTTATTCGGATAACAATTGGTTGCTCCTTGCGTTCAAAAACCCTCCAAATATACAACCCGTACAAGGTTACCCTTAATAACTCATTAGGGTGTGTCAATTTGGGAGGTGAAAATTAATTTTTGCCAATTCCTTCACTGAGGGGTTTTAAAAATATGTTTTTGGATGTGAAGAATTCAAATCTGCTATTATTTTTGTGATTGCTCAACACTTAGCTTGGTAAATCTACGTTTGATTAAAAAGCACATAAATTGCTCTCGGAAAACAACATTTATTAATTTTAGCTTCTCAAAATGTCAGGTAATGCTATAAAAATTTTAGTTTCTCTGCATAAAACATATCCTAGTAATCATAAAACATATCCTTGTAATCATAAAACAACATTAGAAAGTAATGACATCAGTAAAAAAAATATGTAAACAACAAGTTTCATCAAGTCTTGCTTTGATTCGTTCTTGGACATCAGCCGCCGACTTGCTTCTTGGCCTCTGATATAGCCCTCACGTTTCTCATGCGTATACACCCTGCCTGCTGCCTCTGTGACTTGTTTCACACACCTCTCTATTGACTGAGCATGACAGGGCCACTGTGGAACTTGCATAGGCTTGTCAAAGAACTTCTTTACTTCCGCTGTAGTCAGTTTACATGTCAAAGGAGGTTCAAATACCCCGTCAGACCAGTCTGTCAGCTCCAACACGGAAGAAGCACTGGGGTTGACGGAAGGTGTCTTCCTGGGACGTACAGAAAGATCTCCAAGTGTGTCATCATCTCTACCCCTCATGTCAACAATCTTTTGGATACCAGCTCTCCTCTCCTCACTGTCATCTGAGCACAAGAGTGTCTGGATTATCATTTCACTGAATGCATACCATGCTGAGCGCTTGATGGTTGGCAAAACAGCATCCACTACAGCCTTCTTTTGCAGCCTAACTAGCCGCAGCTGAAACAAGATGTGGCGTGGGCCTTCCACCCAAGAGTGTTTTACTTTGATGTTGAACCAACAGGGGTAGTACACACCAACAATGTATTCCACTATCAGTCTTAAGTTGTTGAGGGTTTTGCCTTTAAGGCCATGTTTTGAAACCCATATGCGACAAAGTCTGTTTGCTGTTGTCAACCACCTTCAATGGCTCACTGGGCCAATTTCAAGAAGGGCCAGATCTGTGGGAAGTACTCCTGTCCTTATGGCCTGTGTGATCCTATACCCGTACGCTTGATCAGTAGAGAGATCCTTTACGACATTGTCACTCAGTGAAGTAAGAGGCCCTCCAATTGAGAGTTTGGTGAATGAAGGATCAATTTCAAGTTCGGTTGCAGTGTCTAGCATCTTGCCAATGTTACCTGTCCACTTGTTGTTAGACAAGGTCTTCCCATCCAGTGCTGTGATCAAGTGTCGCAGGGGTAACTCGTTAGTGTGGAGGGCACAAACCAATCAGATCAGCTTACGGCAAAGCTTGACCTCTACCCAATGCATGGAACCACCCTCCCAGCCAGTGTTAACATTTGTAGAATCACCTCCAATGGCCTGCAGGCTTTTATCAATGCCCTTCTTCTTCATGAAGTCATGCAGTCAATTTCACCCTTCTTACAAAGATCATCAAATTCCTGATCCAGGGATCTCATAAGTTTTTCTTGGGCCCTCTTGACTTTATTGTGATGAACTACAAGTCTCTTGTCTTCTTCAGTGATCAAGCCAGCATCCATAGAGGCAGCAGTGGTGATGGCAGCTGTGGCACGCAGGCCAACACCATATCTGATGCTATGCATAGCAACATTAGGTATTTCTAATGTGTTGTACTCTGGCTTTTTATTGGAAGTTGAAGACGTGCTTGGTATTTCTAATGTCACTTCATAACTTCCATCCTTTCCATCTTGAGCATCAGCTATTTGTTCTTCATTTTCATCATCAGAGAAAATTATTTCATTTGATGGCATTGAAACATCCTGCTTACTTGTCTGCTTATATTCAGCAAGCCTTCTTCTTTCGTCTTCTTGCCGCTTCTGCTTTTTGACTTGTCTGTTGTGCTCAGGTTGATCTGGCAAGCCAATCTGATGTGGTCCAATAGAACCAGACTTGTCTCTCTGACCTTTAATGAAAGCAAGTTCCTTCACAGGGATCTTCATCTCCCTCTAGGGCATGTACAGTTAATGTGAGTTTCGTTTTTGCAACCAGCATCTGCAAGGCAGCCAAATTCAGAGCAGAGAACAATTTTACACTTGCAACTGAGGATGTCAAAAAGCTTGTCAAGTTTTGCAATGAAAGCCTCTTTGACATGTAGCTTTCCTCTCCCAAGAGATATTTTTTGGCCTGCTCCCAGCTCTCTTGGATCTTGTTTAAGATTGTGACTCGTGAATTTACAACGGGGACTACAAAAGAACTGTTTGCTCGTTCCCACTTTTCAAGCACTTTAGGGTAAATGTCCTTTGCAAGACTGGCTGCTGGGTAGTTTCTCACATCCTCACCACTTTGTTCTCTTAGCAGTAGCCCATATTTCAGAACGTCTCGCAGAGTTGGGAGTTCAGAGGGCAACAACTCTCTACCAGTTCCAATTAGGTTGCTCATATGTGTGAATGTCCCCAGTCTTGTCCTCCTTTTAGAAGCCATTGTAGGTCAATTCCCACTGGTTAGGATGGTAGCACTGACGGACAAGTAATCTTCAGCACACTGATGAATATGTTTCAACCTGTGAAATAAGCAAAAACAGTAGTGCATTATATATACATCATATATAATTATTAATATAATAATTATTATATAATTCCACAGAAAAAGTCAAAAAAGTCACTATTTTTATTTAGCTTCTTACCAAGCAAAACTATATTATATTACATTAACAAAAATATCTTTAGAATTCCTAAGTCATGCTGCAACTTTTTAGCACCCCTCATATTTGGAATTTGAAAGTTGAAAAATTCGACACATCCTAATAACTCATACCCCTTCCCGTCGCAAATTAAATTTAAACCCGTCATAGAGATCTTAAATCTCCCCATAAAACCTGTAACCATCCTACCCGAGCTACATGCCCCTGAATGAATGATCAATTGAGCCGGTTTAAAATTTCGGGTAACCAAAAGAACCTCTTACAAATACTACAAACTGTAACAATTTTCTCAACATTTGCTGTTAGTATCATTATTGTATGTGCTATTATCCTCGGTATATTTGTGGTCAAAAGATCATTCTGGGAACAAAGAAAAACAAGAGACACCGAACAACATGAAACTATTTATGCACGACCAAGAGTGCGTACCCAGACCACGTGAACTAGAATTAACCACCCGACTTATGTTGTGTATATAAATCTGTATTATAAAACCCATAGTTATCATCTAGTTAGCATTAGTTAGGATGTTACATTATTATATTAATATCATTCTAGAGGGAAGAGCTCTGTAAAAATGAACCATAAATAATTCCCATATTCCTGTACTATCTTATTCTTCATGTAATTCTTGTATTCATTTATATAGTTCTTGTATCCATTTTAAAATTCATGTGTTACATGGTTCATGTATTTATATAATCCTGTCCCCGCAAGGGGGTTCTAAGCTCGTGCTCTTGAGTGCTCTTTGTGCTCGTTTGTACGTGCTTGTTCCTGGAGGTTTCACGTGCGCCCTCCCGGCCCTAGCACCCAAGGATGATGGGGCTCGACCCTGCAGTCCTTGTCATCCTTGGTCTTTTTCCACTTCGACTGTCCCCTCCACCCTTTCTTTTTCCTCTGTCTTTCCTCTCACTTTTTCTTTGTTTTTCCGCTGAGATATGCCCTTTTAAATAGAGGCGAATCGGTTCTTCCCGAACTTAAAAAAAAAAAAAAAAAAAAAATATAATCCTGTATATTCGTATATATTTAACTTTATATAATGCCTATAATCATATGTATGTACGTGCGTGTGTTCATTTTTACATAAGGACCAAAATCGCCGAACGCGAGTTTGGATACAAAAAATTTTCTACTTTGCCAAATAATTGGTGACCTGTTCTTTTTAAAATCTCATAATCATTTTTTTAGATTTCGCTTAATAAGGAATCCTGTTTAAGCTTTGCAATGTTCATATTTTGTATACATTCTCTTTTCGTTATATTTTAGTGTAAAGATGCATAGTCCAATTTCCACTTTTAGTTAACTTGGCAGATCATGATAACATCAGATCTGAAAATCCGCGGTTTAAGATAAAAATATGGCTTCATCTTCAAATATCTTGTTTATTCGTTTAAACCTTACCACAGCTAAAAGATTTACTTTATTTTCAAATATTGTGCAAAAATAATGCCGCCTTTTCAACATTTAATAACAATGATGTTAGCAGTTTTGGGGCATATAATCCCAAGTAAAATCTTCCATATGTCATTCAGAAGCTAATTCAGAGGCTGAGCACTACCTTTACATTTTAGCAGTAAATTACAAGTAAAAGATAGTCTTTATCTTCTCCTTTGAGCCTTGCTCTCTTCAGAAGAACTTAGTCATTAAACTTTTCGGATACGCTATAAGAAGAGTCCGGAATCTTCAGAGAATTTAGTAAGACTCCCTGAATCCTCCGAGCTACTATAGAAGAACTCGGAGAGTAATATAAAAGAAAACTACTGCAAATAATACATCCGTCGCTGCCACCTAACTAGAACCCCCGTCGACTTCGAACCAACCCAGGCCATAGAAGGAGGGGTTAATATATATATATATAACAATGAAGGATTATGGTATCCAAAGGGTACGGTATCATGGTACTAGGCACCTGGTAACGTTTCCTATAGGTGTTACGGCACATCTTCGTACCCCTAAGTTCCTTCACGCCTCCCAGCTTCTGTGCCCGAAAATTGTGGGTCCCCACAGTTAGTTGGGGTGTTTGGTCGCCCTCATCTTCCAAGCCCACTAGATCCTTCAACGAGTCAAAGTTAACGACCCGTCGGTTCGCCTGGTTGATTAAGCGTGAAACCCTTATCCTTCACGATATATTTCATATCCTCCCCACCCTCACCCGTACCCCATAAGTTTTTGGACCTGTTGAGACAAAAGAGTCGACGTATGCGATGTCTCCATACTCATCCTTCATCACATCAGTCAGCTCTCCGAGGAATTCTCCAACAGGAGGCATGTATTCACCTTCCGTAGCTGTGAATACCACACTCTCTGTGTCGGCGTACAGAACCCTCCGACCAAGAGAATGCAATAGACCCCAAAGTTTGATGCGTGCGTATGCCGTTGTGAAGCTGGCTACAGGTATGTTTGTAACATGCGATGTGTCTGTGATCAATTCGGTAATGTTGTACTTAATTATGTCCGTATTATCTACATTAACGATCTCCGTGACCTCTTTATCAGGAGCATTGGCATAATCCCACACCTCGTTATAACTTTAGGCTAGGTGAACGTTCCCCTTGCCTGTATTCTGTGAAAATTTTCCCCAAAGATTATTTAGACACAACTTTGCACGAAACCGCCTGCCTGGGTTCTTTACAATTTGGGAACGGTCAATTTGTATCCCTTCACGGTCACAGTAGCGCTGAATATAAGCCGATTTTTCATCTTCGGTATCAACTCCTCGCGGATACCCTGATACTTCTACCTTATCCTTCAAAGAAGTGTTTATATATGACGTGAAAAGGTTGGGTAGCTTCTGAAACCTCCACACCTCATATATCTTCAATACTCTGTAGCAATGGCGAGCGACTTGGAACAGCTCCGGGCTTGTATATACGTCTCTGATCTTACGCTGGTTGGTTGTGTGATTACAAGTCCCATTGTTCTCCTCTGCGCACTTCACGCACAGGAGAAACATAAGTGTGTGGTCTATAACGATGGGTAAGATCGACATCCATAAATCGCGAGGGGGGGAGCACGTCTACGAAAGAAAGACCGAAATAGTTCTTGTTCAAATTTGCTGAGAACTCCTCGATGGTGAGCAGGGCTGGTCCTACCAGTTTTTTAGTTGCACCTACGTGGTACGGATTGTTCTTCATCACATAGGGGTATAAAGAACAGAAGTCGTAGTAATGGAGTTTCACTCCCTCCGTACGCGGAAAGTATAGCTTGAAGGGTTTTGTACGTCCTCCGAACAAGCTATCACCGCATTTGAGAGGATTCAGCACCATTGAACGCTTGATCGTGTTTATCTCTTCACGGAACTGTCCATCTGTTTCCATCCGTGCATCATACTCATGCTCCCACAAGATCTTGTGAGTGAACTGGGTGATTATAAGCTGATCGCGGGTGCGGGTCCATGCAGGACTGTCGGCAGGAGATGTACAGTGCATATCTCCTACGATCCCGCACTCAGGACGGGGGCATCCGTGCCATCAACAGCCGACAAAGGAGTACACAGTCTTCTCACCAGTGGCACGGATTTCGCTTAGACCATCGACCCAGAAAACACGACCATTAACCTTAATGGGTACTTCCCCCGTGTTGCGGGCATGCTTTATGTATAAATCTGTCTGCTGCTGTATGTGCATGAGCCAGTAAATAGCCTAGTGCCCATAACTGCGAGGGTTGTTTCTGTGAATGATGGCTAAGGTGTCTTTAGGCATGAAATTATTCTTGAACACCGTAAAGCACAATGAGGCGATCGTGGTTGCGACTTGCAACGGATCGCATTTCAAACGGTCTATGTGCATCCTTCTAAAGTTCTGGAAACATACTCTAAACACGCGCACATCATTCACGCAATAACACTCACATTCATCAGCTATATTGTAAGGATTAGTTTCATTAAAACTGTTGTAGTAGCGGTCAAAATCTTCACGTTCACCTGTACTCATACATTCATAGTTAAAGCAATGTTTGGTTGGAGGTAGTCCTACGTAATTTAAAGTATCGCTACTGAGGGAAGTGAAAGGGAAATACTATTTTGAAACTTCGGCCGCTACGCCCATTACCTTGGGTAGCTTTGCTAATTTAGAAGGTGTGAATAATAGTGTCTTTACACTGTACATTACCTTTTATTTGCATCTGTATAAGTTTGTTTCCTCTTTTCAAGGGATCACCTGTAAATATCTCAGATGAATCGTGCTGAAGCAGCTCCTTATAAAGGAACTGTGTGTCAAATTTTGCCCCATTATGGGCAAGAATATATAGTCATTTATTTGAATTTGTCTGCTAACTTGACAATAGAGGACACAAAGAGTTTCTCGGGACTATCGTGTGCAATCGTTTTAAAAACGTTTGCCCGTTTACCACATTTGTGACACTTATCACACTCGACTTCCATGCACTCATCGCAGATAGTCTGGCTTACAAGTAGATGTGGGATAACCTCTTTCGTTTCAGCAACAGTGTATGTTTCTATATCGTAGTACACAGTTATACAAGGGCTATTTTTAGGATTAGCGTCTTTCATATAACATACATTCTTTACTCCATCCACCTTATTTTTCTCATGGCACGTAGAATAGTGAATTTCATCACATTTATGCGTGAAATTCCCCCAATTATCCATTATAGGAAACAAACCACATTCACAGATTCTCATTTTCCTGCACGTGCCAATTGACTTATGGAGCTTAAAACAGTTATTATTGAAAAATGTGCTCATGCATACATTACAGTCCCTCTTCTCAGCTTCAACCACACGGCTTTCATATTTGGAGCTTTTACAATGCGCACATACCATGTGGCAATCCTTTCAATGTTTCACTATATCATCCGCAAACTCCAGACATCTCTTACACAAATCATGATGCCTTCCATATTTTCGACTCTTATCATAACTCGCGTAAAGGTGTAAAGGCCCTTTTATTAGGGATGGGAGGATACGTTGTCCCTGACAACCCTAAAATAAGTAGGGGTCTTGTACGATCTTTCACACAGCTTTCAAAAATAAACACGGTCCTGCAACGATCATCCATTCCAAATACAACTATATGAACATTCATTTCCTGCTCCACCCTTCTCAACTCTTGACTGAGCTCGAGGATCTCAGGAAAACCCCACTCAAAGTGGACGCTTTCTCTGTTCATACTCAGTCCTGCGAGAGAGCTGTACAGGAAGTCTCAACTGCTTCCCAAGCTGTGTACGGTCACGAGAGGAGAGATGGGTGGCTGAGAGCCAGGATAGACCATCGAGAAATGCTCCCAGTGTTCAGATCGAAGCAGGACATACTTAAGAGCTTTTCAGGTTCGAGTGGCTGATGAAGAGGCTGAAGCCATCGTTAATGCTCATAAGAGCTGAAACTCCTCATACGATCATAATATAAGATCTTATGAGGCCACGCTTTTCAGGGATCCAGGAAGAACAGGCGTGTAAACCTACACGTGGAGGTGGCAAGTCTCCAGCTACTCGATCAGAGTAGAGCTGGTGAGCCGCGCCTATTCTTTGAAGAAAAACTTAAAATTCTTAAGTTTTACATGAAATCTAAACATTTTTTCAGCACTTAGAGGTGTTGAAACACGCAAGAAAGCAAGGATGAGGTCAGAAAAGCAGCTTTTAGACTAAATCATATGCAGAACAGCTGCGCGCTTTGGTTTGGGTACCCTGAGGCTGCGTTAGGCAGCCTTCAAATCAGAAAATCGCGATTTTGACCATGAAAATGAGATTTTTCAGAAAAGTTGCAAATAATAAACGCATCTTAGAATTAATTTTTACATAGGAATACATATTAGCCACTTTGTTTTTCCAAAATTTCAACCCTGAACCCAGAGTATGATATGCCCTAATGTACCAATGAATCCTCACTCAGAAGACTCGCCTATGCCGTTACAAGAACATAATACGTACACTCGCTCGTAAATTATTGTACGAATTATTGTACAAAGCGGGGGAACATTCCTCTCCATCTTATTTTCAGTTTTGGGGCCGTACTGACTAGATTAATATAATGAAGAAAGTAGTCGTGTTTCCACAAGTGTATGCTTCACTGCAAAGCTCAAAGAGTCCAGATACTGTTCTAGAACCCCGTAAAAGCAGGCTTAAAAGAATGGAAAGCGAATTGTTAGACCTATTAAAGAGTGAAAAGTCACCTGATGAGAAAAGAATCTAATACCAAGAAGCTCTGCAGAAATTTCTTCATGAGAAATTTCTTCATAAGAATCCGACAAAAATCCCCATATTTATTAGGCACAGCGCAGTCAACGTTGAGCACGGAGGCAGAGGACCTAGGTCGATGCTAGAGATGACCAGTCAAAGAATAACGGATCGACCCCACAACATGTCGAGCATGTATTAAAAAGTACTCTCCTACATACATTGAGGAATAAAGGCTTAAGTCTTTATAAACTATTGAGTGAGGATCCCATCATACAATGGAGCGATACAGGTGAGGTCATTGTTGAAGGAACAAAGGTACAGGGCTCGCATATCGTTAACATCGTCCATAACATGGTCAGAAAGAGGGATAGGCCCTCACCATCAAGATGGAAGCATATTAAAGCAAGATTACAACAAATAAATGTCCCCAAAACATTGATAGGAAATCTGAGAGGTTAAAAGATTTGGAGCAAGCCTCGCATGTGCCACAACTGAGGACGCCATCACCCCCAGCGGTAACACCTCTGAAGAGGAGAAAGAAGAGACCAAACAACAACGTAAACCCTCTCCACCTGCCTCTAAAATACGCAAATGGCTAACATATTAAGAAAACGCAATTATGATATTTCTAGCCCAACCTCCTACGGCTGCGTTGATAGACTGTACAGAGATGTTTATAATGAGGGAGTAGGGAAAAAAGATGTTGAGAGGTTTTTGCGGGAGCAGGATGCTTATACAATTCATAAACCAGTGAGAAAGAGGTTTAAAACAGCCAAGACAACAGCGGCATCAATTGATTCTATTTGGCAGGCGGATTTAACAGACATGCAAAGATATTCAGTGTATAATGGTGGCTACCGCTACATCCTATTCATAATAGATGTAGTCTCTCGATATCTGTGGTTAATTCCACTGAAAAATAAATCGCCTGAAACAGTTGTTAAAGCTACCAAAACGTTGATGTTGAAAGAAAACAGGATTCCTTGCTATTTTTGTACGGATATGGGAAAGAATTTTTAGGCCGAGCTTTTCAGAACATGCTGACAGGGTTTAATATCAGCTACTACATTAGCAATTCTCTACATAAGGCCTCTTTAGCTGAAAGAGTTCAACGTACCATAAAGGAACGCATGCATCGCAATTTCACACATAAAAACACATACAGATATTTATAGACATTCTGAAGTCGCTGGCCTCATCCTACAACCTTTCACACCACCGTGCGATTAGGACAACCCCTAACGAGGTTTTAGAAAGAGGTACGCACACAGAGCGTGAGGTGAGAAGAGATATTCATAGAGTGCCGCCACACTCTGCTCGTTTCAAAATCATTGATTATGTAAGGCTCTCGCGTTCGGGTAATAAATTTGCGAAGGGATTTGAGCAAGGTTGGACATGTGAAATTTTTAAAGTTAGGGCTATGAGACCTAAAGACAAGATAATGCTGTATTACGTTAAAGATTTGAATGGGGAAGAAATTGTAGGAGGCTTTTACTGCGAGAAGCTGCAGAAAGTGACATTAAATTTAAGTTTAAACGTGTTTAAAATTGAAAATATTTTAGGTAGCAAAGGTTCAGGAAAGAGAAAAATGTATCTGGTGAAATGGCTAAGGTACCCAGAAAGCTTCAACACCTATATAAAAGGTGATGCAATAGTAAAGCTTAAATATTATGCAGCATGGCGCCTAACCACTTCTATGTCACATTCCCGTCCTCTTCTTCTCTGTCTGTACATCCTAGCAACACTGGCCAATTTTGTAACAGAACTCCACGGCCCCATAGGATTGGGTCGTGAGTCATATGAGGTTAGAATTTGTGAATTTCAGTTAGCAACCAAATTTGTAAGTGTTGAAAAGGAACAGGACATTTTTCTGGTTCTTAGAAGATTGGACGAGTGTGAAAAATTAAGCATATCCTTAGATGATACTATGCGATCAGTCTTTTTCGGTGAGACACAGTACTATAGCACAAAAGTAACACTAGGGCACGGTCATTAAGACACAGCTTCGGATATGTGTGGGGTTGAAATAAGAGTCTTGAAAAGTCGTACCTACTCGCCGATTTACTTTTTGAAGTCGTAAACATAGACACGCCTGTCCACACGTTGATGTTAACCTCAACGATTAGTAGAAATATTAAAGACAAAGCGCTGTTCACAATTATACCCGAGGGCCGATATGGTGTAGCCCTCCAAAGAGACACCTTTCGCGAAACACAACATGACTTGTCCAGCCTAATGTATCAGCTGAAACTGGAGAAGTTGAACGATGGCCAACCTGACCCAGACATGTGCTACATTTACAGCAATATCGTGGAGCATCAGTTTGTTGGGGATATCTAGGCGCGCCTGCTGCGTATCGCTCACATTCCCAATCATAGAGGACAGAGCTTGAGCATGATATTTGACAAACCTCATTATGTCAATGTCGCAACTAATCTATTAACTAATATCTCAATATATATAAGAACGATTGAGGGGGAAAGTTTCCATTCGGTGACTGGAGCTTAATAGTGAAGCTGCACTTTTGATGCACTGTGCTATAATGACCCGAAAGCCTTTCACAGTCTATCGAGGTGTGAGATACCAGCGCGGGAATGGGCCTGGATCCATTTTCTCAACCATACTACGTATGGCTGTCCCCTTGTTGAAGACGGGTGGCAGATATCTCGGGAGGAAAGCGTTACAATCAGGTCTTAACACGGTAGAAGACATAATTACGGGGGCTAGGCCTAAAGAAGCTCTAAAAAAGCACTTAAAGCGTACACGGGACGAAATCATTAAAGATGCAAAGAGAAAAATGCGCAGTGGTGGGAAGAAGAAGAGGTCTCTCCGGAAGAAGAAGAAGAAGAAGAAGAAGGGGTTACCAACACGTGGCGCTAAACGTAAAAGGGCATCAAAAAAGAAGAAGTGTTCTAAGCGACTGAAACCTATGGTTGATCATTTTTTTTAACTGATATAAGATAAGGACATTGCTCTCATGAATCATAGGCTGTTTAGTACTTGTCGAGAGAGGTGCCACTATTTCTGACTCGCCATGGCCCGTTTCATCCATCCATGTAGTTCACGATGTTGTAAATCGGAGCTGTCCCTCTTTGACATGCCCCCAACTCAAGTTTCTATTGAGCACAGTGACTTTATTACGATTAACCCGTTAAACACAATTAGCTCCCTGAATGCCCCCTATAAAGTTCGTTATCCCCAGCTCAGGCCCTTACTTTTTGGATCCAAGCTGATCCAAGCGAAGACAAATACGCTGTATTTCCAGAAACAAACTTTCTACACTCCATATTCAGTCAGTGTGACGTGTATTTAAACCAGTTCAACATCTCCGTCGGAACGGGCTACTATCACCTACGAGCCTATCTAGAAAATGTCCCCAACTTTTCAATAGAAGCGAAGGACGCCTGTTTAACTGCCGAGGGCTATTATCAGGCTAAAGACGAAAGCAGTATAAAGGACAAATTTAAAAATTCTAAAAAGAAGATATATGAAGGCTTTGGACGCCTGCATACAGACTCCACATTCCAGGAGAAGCTGCTTGTGAATGGGGGTCGATATGAAAATAAAGCTCATTCGCACGAATCCTGAGATTTGTTTAAATCGGGGGGCTGACCAAGAAGAGAGCGCAAAGCCTGTGGTGACTGTGGTGATTCATGTTATGGAAACATATCTTCGCGTACGCCGAGTGAAATTAAGCTCGGCTGAACAATTAGAAATTGAAAAAAATTTACTACATGCCACAGCAAAATAGCCAGTTAACAGAGTACAGATCAAACTATACACGGTGTCAGCAGGGTTGGCATCGAAGCAGACAGAAAACGTCGCCCTCGGATCTCTACCTAAATGGTTATTAATTGGAATGCAGAAACACGTTTCTGTGAATGGAAAATATAAAAAGGTGGTTGGTTGGTTGGTTGGTTGGTTCTGTAAAACTGACGATGGTTGGGAGGGTTATGCATGAGGGGCTATGTATGAAGGGGATTGTGAGATAGTCTAAAGAAGGCATGTTCGCATGTAAGTGGTTGATTGGTTGGTTGGTTGGTTCTGTAATATTGCCGATGGTTGGGGGGTTATGCATGAGGAGATATGTATGCAGGGGATTGTGAGATAGTCTAAAGAAGGTATGTTCGCATGTAAGTATGTATATATGCGTGTACTACTATTTTTTTTAGACAGAGCGATGTTAATTCTCCCTTAACGTGCATAAATAACTGTGTACGATTAAGTTATATACGATGTGTGTGTGTGTGTGTGTGTGTGTGTGTTTTTCTATTTTTTGAGTCAGAGCGATGTAATTGTGCGTTTTAATTCTCCTTTATATGTATGTATCATACAAGGAAATAACTGTGTACGATTAAGCCATATACGACTGGCTGTGCCAGTCCCTGGCTATATTTTCTGTCCCTCTAAAGAAAGTGGCTGTGAGCCGTTTACGCCATACGAATGGCTGCCTTCTAAGCCAACTGGCTGTGAAGCTAAAGCCTCCCATGAAGGCTTGTAAAGATGTGTTATGCCAGCGAGAACATCTTCTCTCTCCTCTCTCTCCTTCTTGTGTTTTGTTACCCTTGTTAGGTTAGATTACCCACTCCACCTTTGAAGGGTCTAGTCCCGGCCCGAATACATGTGTTAATAAAAAAGTTTTACTTTTTTCCTATACAAACCTACATGCATACACACCAGGGTGCGAAATAAAAATAATTTTTTGATTTTTAGGACGGCCCTTTGTGGGATTGTTAGGTTGGGTAAAAAGGCGCTGAATATGAAATTTTAGCCAAATTGAAGAATATTTAGGGGTTCCGCATCGACCATCTCTGGCTTACCACGTGTCAGAAGTAATGAGTTTCTCCAAGAAATTGCTCCAGCTCCAAGGGGTAAAGTAACATGTACAATGTCAATATAAATGCTATCATATACCATGGCGTAGAGGAGAGTCACAGCTATATTTCCATAGCATTAAGTTTATTCCATCTCCAATATTTTTTTTTATATTAATATTTTTGTCGCGGTTCAAAAGTTTTTTTTCAAAGTTTCACCTTAATACGTTTATGCTTTGTAATCCAAACCACACCAACCGGCAACCAGCTTATAACAACACAATACGCAACTAGCAAACAGTGCAAACACCTTAACAATATTGTTCAACATTATTTCATAATTAATTGGAATAAACTTGTCCCACCATGCCTGGGTAGCAGGATACTATTCTCTGTGTAATGTTATTAATAATACAAAATCATTAAATCAATTTCAATTTTATTGCAACAAAACAACTTAATATTATTAAAATAAAAAACATTTTATTCCGTATTAATCATAGTAATATACTGAGCCTACTGGCCATATAAATCAAAATAATAACTAAGAAATAAAGTATATACGATTATACATTGTTATACAGGATTAATAGGAGTAACACCCTATAAAAATGAAGCAAATTCAAATATACCATAAAGTACTCCCAAACCCGTTAAGGATTTCCGCTGCGGGCGCTCGGGTGCTCTTTGCGGTGCTTCTCAACGACTTGCATCAAGTACTGCCGTTGCTCCTCGTCCTTGGTGAGTGCGAGATTGTAGTTCTGCATCAGCGCGACCCCTCGCTCCGCCCGGACATTGACAACGCTCAACGTAGAGACACGGCGTTTCCCCGCCAGGTAGGACGCATTGTTCGACCAGGTAGCCGGCTCCAACTCTAGGAAAGAAGTATTGATCGCGAGCCGCTCGAAAAGAAGCGTGCTGGATGTCGTGCAAAAGTCTGCGACTGTCTTTCGCTCGAGCTCCTCCGGGCAGACGTCCAGGGCAATGCGCTTGGGTGGCTCCTCGGTGCCCTCGACATCCTTGATGGCCGTCGCAATTCGACTCTTCTCCTCCAGCGGAGTGTCGTCATCGAAGAGAGCGAGGGCGGCCAGGTGTTCACTCAGGTACCAGAGATGTCGTCGAAACACAGGGGAGGTAGCCTTGGACACGTCCTTGTCCACCTTGTCGTAGTCAACCAGCGCCTTGAGCATCGCCAGGTCAGTTCGAGGGGCAGCGGCGGGAAGGGGCGCCGTAAACCAGGCCGGAATGTAAACCAGCAGCGCAAAGTTTACGAAGCGCAGGATGCCCCGGGCCTCGCGAGCCTTAATGGGGAGCTGCTGCCGGAAGAGGTGGAGCTTGATGGCGTATATCACTTTGGCCATCCACCGGGCGCGGTGGAGTGCGCCCGGTCGCATGAAGCGCACACCTCGCTGGGGGACGCCTCCAAGCGCTATGATCGCCAGCTCCAGGAGCTCTCGGTAGTCGTCCCGCGGCTGGCCCTTGGTGATGTGACCCTTGAAACGCGCGATCAGATCGTCTCGCGCCTTGAGCAGCGGCTTAGTAAGGTCTTCCTTGGAGATGGCGCTGAATTGGTCGGTGCAGACGGATTGCCAGCGCTCCTTCAGTCGCGAGAACAGTTTAATGTCAGGACCAGAGGAGGGGCCCATGCACTCGATGAAGGCTTTCTCTGCCACCAATTCTAGCATGTGGTGCCGACAGGCCAGGTTCAGCAGCTGGCGGTGAAGGCCCTGCTCGATGAAGACGCAAGCGCCCGAAACGACGCCCGTGTTGGCAGCTGTCGTGTCAAAGGAGAGCCCGACGACACGATCAGCGATTCCCCAGTCATCCAACGAGTTCAGCACAGCATCTGCTTGGGCGCGACCAGTTCCAGCAGGCAGCTTCGGCACGGAGAGAAGTTTGTCGACGCCGTCGCCGGACACGACTATGGCGAGGCGATCGACCTTCTTGCCGCTGAAGTCGGAGACCATCTTCCCGTCCCAGTGAACGATGAGCGGGACACTGGGATCGAACGTCATCTTCACTTCTTTGGCGATTTCCCCTCGATGACGCAATCGCCAACGCCGAATCGTCTCGTGACTGAGAGCCAGTTCATCTGTGTCTTGAATATCCAGACTGGAAGCAGCTGCTTTCATGAGTTGAACGGCTCCACGGTTGCTTGTTTTGGTCCGGTCCAGTGCCGACGCTAGGTCTTGAGTCATAATGTTCTTTTTGCGACGGCGCTTTGTAGGTGGATTGGTTTCCTCTTCTGTCGAGCAATTAGGCGACGACGACGAGTTTGATGATGTAAGGGTTGCTGTTGCCAGTGATTGCTCTGATTGCTTTTGGCGTTGCCTTTCTTTGGCAGCTTCACGCGCGGATGCACGTTGCTCAATTCCAGTGAGGATTTTGTCCACCCCGGACATGACACCACGGCGACCCTTTTCGCGTTGAGCAAGAAGGAAGTCGCGATCCTCCTGGATGGTGATGACGGAGAGGGCGTTGTCGAGAGCCACGTCAAAAATGTCATCGAGTCCCTCGGTGAAGGCCGCCCTGGCTGCCTCACCTGTGGCGCCGGACCGCTTCCGGCTGCGCTGCAGTGCCTGCCAATTGTCGTAAAGTCTAAGCAGTTTTCGCGCGGCGCTTTTGGAGGTCATGGTCGGGATTCTGGCCATAGCCCAGAAAGTATACACCTCGACGATCACATTACGCGCCGCCTCGGCTAGAAGTTGTTTTTGCACCTTATGAAACTGTATAAACCGGCGAAGCACTTCACCATTTGAAGGTAACCTGTTTCCCGTTAGGGGGCTTGGGTTGGCGTGTCCGATTAGCCATATCTCGGTCTTGGATCTCAGTGAGCTTGCGGTAGCCATCACGAGATGATCACGCGTTGAATGCGTGAAGGAGACTGATTGACTGAAGACTGTGACAGTGTGACTCACCACACTAACCCGGCGTTGCGCTGTTGCCAGATCTCAATGCTGAAAAGTAGTGAAAATATATACAATGAGAAGCAAATATTAATTATAAATATTTAAATTTATGAAATGCATAAATTATAGCAATATATATGCAGGGTTGGCTGGTTTAACCCAAATGGTTTAAACCATTGGTTTAAACCATGGTTTAAACCATTTAAAAAAAACCATGTTTTTCTGGGTTTTTTTTTTTTTTTATAATTTCAATTTTTACAACACAAATTATTTAATTCATAAACTAATAGCTCTAAAACTAAAACTTATATTTATATTGATAAGACCTAAAAACCATCAGTTCAGGGTAGCCTAGTATGTACGGTAGTATATAATATAGCTACCTTGCACTAGCAGGCCTATTTAATAGTGGCATTGCACATAAAAGGATTGAAGTTACCTGTATCAATTACATTATAAACGCATGTAGCTACAAATATAAATGTTGTTATTAGGTTTATTTTCATTTTTGTGAAGTTAGCACTTCTTACATCTAACATCTTCCAATTAAAAAATGAGACAGTCAGCAATTCTAATTTCTGAGTACCAGTACCTAATTGAGTTATCTGAGTTTTTTTTTTTTTTTTAAAACCATTGGTTTTTTTTTTTTTAAAACCATGGTTTTTTTCAACCCTGTATATATGTAATAGTGCCATGGTTACAGGTTTCCCAGATAAATCCATTATTTCGAACACACGGTACAACAGAAACGGTCGATGCGGAACCTCTAAATGTACTTCGATCGGGCTCAAACTTCATATTTAGGGTTTTCTCATCCAACCAAACAATATGACTAAGGGCCATTCGAAATTTCCAAATTCTAAAAACTGCCCCTATAGTGTGTGGCACCTTAATACACACCCACATATATACACATACACTTATATATATATATATAATTTTGTGGGCCTGAGCTGACAAGTTAGGTTAGCCTCTTCCCCTTGGAGGGCCTAACCCTCACTTCCCCCCTTGGAGGGCCTAAACCCACTCTCCCCCTTGCTGCATAACTCCCTCATCTCTCTTGGAGGTCCTGAACCCACTCTCTCCCCTTGTACGGACTAACACTACCCCCCTCTTCTCCCCTTTGAGCATTATTGATCAACCTGCATGCAATTGGTTTGCACTCTAACATTTTGAGGGTACACTACTCACCAACTTTCTCAGAAAGTGTCAGCAGGTCGTAAAACTCCGAGGTTCATCAGAATCGAAAGTACGCAACTCAGTACCACAGGGAACAGTATTGGCCCCATTCCTATTCATTATCATGCTAACAGACAAAGACAATGAAGTAACCAACAACAGTATAGTAAAATCAGTAATGCAGATGCAGAAGTAATGCAGAAGGTGGAAGCCCTACAGAGGGACACGAACAGATTTCATACAAATGGTTAGAAGACAACAACATGAAATTTAACAGCGAAAACTTTCAGCTCTTGAGCTATGAAAGAAATGAGGAGCAAATTATGCCACAGAGAGACAAGAAATTCAGAGAAGCAAGAAAGCAATAGATTTTAGCGTTATAATGACCGATGATGCCAAATTTGAGACGAGGCAAAAAGAGTCGTGGGACAGGTACTGAGAACTTTAAAAAAAAAGGATAAAAAAGTAATGATTCCCCTGCTGAAAACACTGATCATAACAAAGCTTGAATACGACTCAGTCTTCACGCCCCATATAAAAATGAATAAAATAATAAACTAAAAAATTAAAAAAAAAATTCACAGCCAAGATTGCTGGCTGCAAAGAACTGAACTACTAGGAAAGGCTTGTAAATTAAACCTATATTTACTGGAAAGAAGAAGAGAGAGATACACCATAATTTACACGTGGAAAATAATAGAAAAACTAGTACCTCACCTCAAGATGAACAGAGTAACCACCCAAACAACAGTGGAAAATAGGAAAGGTAGAATGTGTAGTGTTCCCAAACTAAAGGCCAGACAAGGGACACCCTCAACTCTAAAGGAAAATAGCTTGGTTGTCAGGGGCCAAGGTTATTCAACCAGTCTCCGAGGGGATCAGGAACATTACTGGTGTCAACGTAAAATTCTTCAAAAGAAGACTAGACACCTGGCTCAGAACGGTGCCAGATGAGCTAGGTGTGCGATGGAGATCGCAAGAAAGCAACTAGCTCCTTCACTAGGCCAAGCCTAGGGGTGGGGTCACCGGCTTGATCTTCGTGTGAAGAGAGATCAACGCATGGAGCTGTTACGAGGTTAGGAGGTTTACAAACAAAGGAAAACGGCGAATAATCATGCGAAATTATTCAAATCTCACGTCTCAAGATTTAACAGCTGAAGTATTACATAGTCTTTCTCCAGTCGTCTTGCAGAGCACATCTTTCGCTTATAGACACAGTTTCTTGCCTACTTTTGACTCAGTGGCATCTATATACAGTTACAGAAATAAGTCTCGTCACAAAAATTTAGCAATTTGAACAAACAATTAAATATTATTGTAAAATTTAATATAAATTATTTGTATCCTGTTTGTTGTACCTGACATTCTGTATTTAAACTAACAATTAATTCTTACATATCAAGAATTTCGTAACGAACACTGATTTATAATCAATATTTTAGTAAAATCAATTGCATTTTACCGTTGTATTTACCGCATTTTATTAATTACTGTGATATAATTTAAGTTTGTTAATTAAAAGAAAAAGCCAGTCAGCCAATCCTTTTTTCGGATGATTCGTATTTTGAATTACCTTTGCAAACCAATTACTTATTTCATTCATTATCTCGTCACCCCATTATCAAAATTATAAAACTGAAGACCATTCGGTTTCCTGGTTTTCTGTTTCCTGGCTTCGTGCCAGAAAACAGAGGGTCGTTGTCAATGGTAGGGAATCGGGGTGGTTGGATGTAGGTAGCGGTGTCCCACAGGGTTCAATCTACATTAACGACATAGCTGTAGGCTGACCAATAACGTGTCAAAATTCGCGGACGATACTAAAATAGGCGGACATGGACGATAGAAATAGGCTCCAAGACGATGTAAATAGGATTATGGAGTGGACGGATAAGTGGCAGATGCAATTTAACGTAGACAAATGTAAAGTTTTGCATATAGGTTCTTGTAACAACAATTACACGTACACGATGGATGATAGACAGTTAGCGAGCGTTGACGAAGATGTAGATTTAGACGTACGCATATCTAAGGATTTAAAAGCTAGGAACCAGTGCCTGCAAAAGCTAATAGGATGTTAGGCTTCATAGCGCGTAATTTCGAATTTAAATCGAAGAATATTATAATTATTGTCCCTTTAAAGTCCCTAGTCAGGCCTCACTTAGAATATGCCGTTCAGTTTTGGTGCCCGTATTTGCGTCAGGATATTGATAGGTTGGAAAGGGTTCAGCGACGCGCCATGAAACTAATTCCGTCACTACGCAACAAGTCTTACGAAGATATGATTAAAGAGTTAGACTTGCATTCACTCGAAACAAGGAGATTAAGGGGGGAGCTTATTGAAATTTTCAAAATCGTTAATAAAATCGATAACGTAAATTTTGACAAATTGTTCATTTTCGATAATAGCAATACTCTTAATAACAGATTTAAATTACGTGGCAGATGTTTCATTACTAACATCGCTAAAAACTTTTTTACGTTTAAGGTAATTGATAAATGGAATAATCTTCCCGCATCCGTCGTGAACTATACCAGCGTTAATATGTTTAAAAACCGTTTAAATAGGTATTTTAAAAATATTAACGTCGTTTAAAAAAAATAAACAATTAGCAAAAGGAGCTCTGGGGGTAATGGTCGAGGTTTGAGTCTGTTGACGATTAATGCCAGCTTTTGACATGCCAGCGTGTGATATGCCAGCAATAAAATTATATTAAAAAAATTAAACTAACACGAACTTAGATGTAGCTCGTAGCATAAACTAACCCACTTTTTGTTATACTCTTCATACTTCTTTTTTTGTTCTTTTCTTATCTTCTCTACTTGCATGTCTGTAGTTTGTATGGTATGACAGTGTTTGAGTTAAGACTGTGTTTGCTTGGTTTGTAAGCGTTCTTATTTTACTTCTTTTCATCTTTCACCCCTTTCCTATTCTCTTCGAATATTTTTCCGACTTGTCGGCAGTGGCCAGCGGATGATGATGGTGAGTCTTTCCCTCTCTCTTTCTGAATGAATGTTAACCCACGAGTGATAGGTTTTGCTACTTATTTAACCCCTTATTCTTTTCTTTTAACCCCCTACTCTCTTCTTTCTCGGACTAGAGTGGATCTTAGGGTCTTTGTTAGCTTTAGCTTCTGTAGATCTGTAGACCATTTATTATCTTCGTTACGAATCGATAGATTACACAAATTAGGCTCTATAAACCTGCCCCAATTACGTTGCCTTCTGTGTATCTTTGGCAATCATATATATATTTATTATATATATAATATATATATATATATATATATATATATATATATATATACAGGCCCGGATTTAGCTATAGGCGAACTAGGCGATCGCCTAGGTCCTCGCGCCAAAGGGGGCCTCGCTCAAACCGTTTTGCGCGTTCTGTTCAAGTGATATTAATGATTTAGAACTCTATGAAGAACTTAAAGTACTTTGCAGGTTTATACCTGAGAAAACAGATCTCGGAAATGCCCTTGTTTATATAGTGCAAAAACAACTAAGTGAGATTTATCCTAATGTTTATGTTTCACTTCGAATAGTATTAACCATCCCAGTTACTGTTGCTTCGGC
The DNA here is from genome assembly GCA_023014485.1 of Bathynomus jamesi. NCBI lineage: Eukaryota > Metazoa > Arthropoda > Malacostraca > Isopoda > Cirolanidae > Bathynomus > Bathynomus jamesi. The sequence goes on along the minus strand of JAJOZX010002996.1, from coordinate 86,279 downwards.
TGAAAGAAGTTTCTCGCGTCTCAAACTTATTAAAACATATTTGCGTTCCACCATGTCTCAAGCGAGATTGCAATCATTAGCTGTTATCAATAGAAAACGATATAACAAATTCATTAGATTATTCTCAATTAATTGAAGAGTTTAGCTCGAAGAAAAGTAGAAAAGCATTGCTGTAATATTCAAGGAGCATCTGAACCAAATATTAAAGCATTAATATTTAGCCCGATAAGTCGATCGCTCACTATTATAAAAAATGAAATGTCAACATCTCTTATACATCACATATGAAAAACGTTTGTATACTATGGAAAGTCATTACCTATAATATTATATAAATCTTAGAAATCATTGTCTTATATTTTCGATACAAATCTTGATTCATATTATAATTTATACTTATTTGTATGGTTTATTTATATTTCTTATACCATTTCCATGCGTGATTATTTTGGTTTGGTTTAATTTTTAAGTGCTGGCATAGTTCTGTCTATGCGGGATTCTAATATTGCTGGTATAGTACCGATAATTAAGTCCATATTTTCATATATATAGGCCTAGGGCCTCGCAATTTCTAAATCTGCCTAGGGCCTCGCAACTTCTAGATCCGGCCCTGTATATATATATATACACATTTTAACTGCAAACAACACACAGTATAATTAATGTAAAGAACGACGCTTTTGTAAAAGAGCGTTCCGCACAAGATGAGGAAGGAGAACGAACAAATGAAAAATGCGGTACCTCCCAGGAATCGAACCCGGGATCATCCAATTGCCGGTCGGATATGCTATCCACTACACCAAGGTCCTCGATCAATCAGAAGTCGTAATTCTCCTACATACGAGCGGAATCAAATGCCCTGAGGGGGCACATTCGCATGCCGTACATATATACATTTTAATTGCAAAAAAAAATGTTCCTTTACGATCTTTAATAGAAAATTATATTTATGCTCAAATATAAAGTTATTACAACGTCGTAATATTGCTTCTCGTCGATCAGCGAAGTTAAACGACATTGGGTCCAGGTAATAAGATTATGTAGCTACCCTGGGTTCAAATCACACATATAGTTGTAGATTGCGAAGGAGGTTAAAGCACCCCTTTAAAAGCAAAAATCTTAAGATTTCCTTATTCATTTTATTTCTTAATGGGTTCAATATAAAGTAAAGACCAAAAAGAACCTTTCAACATAAACTTCGGTCACTGGTCATGATTGACTACTCGTACATCCTTCTTTAGCCTTAGAAAATTCCTTCTCTTTTCATCACCGGCCCCAGTTGGCGAATCTACCCACGACTCCTCTGGAAATTTAAATATTGAAAAGAAAAAAATTAAAAGTATTAATAATTTTCTAAATTCCATAATAATAAATTTTTAATGTAGAGCAATATATTATTTTCATTAACCAAAGCATAATTTATTTCAATTCATTTTGTTATAAGTTCATGCATCAAATAACTATAGTTTATATACGAGTAGCTATATTTAGATAGCACTTAAATTTTAAAGTATTTTTGGTGCTACTATAGCGTGATTCCTACCTCGATTCGGCGGTCTACCTTTTAATTATAGCTTCTTACCTTGTTTACTAATTGCTTGTTTACATTCCAATGTCCATCGCCCTTGACGATTCGTTAGGTTTAGTCATGATATTTTCGTTAGTTTTAACGAAAATATCGTGACTAAACCTAACCAATCGTAGGTAGACCACATACTATAGTAGCACCGAAACTATTTTTTAAATAAATAAAATTGAATAATAAATAGCATTTTATATTTATTATATTTTCATTTATACCTTGGATAGGAATCACACTCTACAGTACTGTAGTTTCGAACCAAAACGGGTAGGAATCACCCTATAGTATCGAAGTCACCGGTAGGAATCACGCTATAGTAGCACCGTATTTTTATTCCTGTTATTTTAAAGATTACCCGTGTTTCCTACTATGTATTGGTTCTTCTACGTATATAATCATCTTTCCAAACACTTTATCTACTGTACAATTTCTATTTTCGCGAGAATTTTCCAAATCACCAATCATTATTTCCTCAAACGTTTGTACCGTGGAGAGGCAGTTTTCCTTCTCAGTTCCGATTCTTCATTACTTTACGATAACTTTGACTCTTTCAGCCTATATAGAGAATCGTTTGTCTTAAAATTCTTTAATTTAGTCGTACTTATTCTTACCTGTGATATTTTGCATATAATTCCTACTGGTCATGACATCGAGGTTAAAAACTTAAATTTTTAATTTAAGGTTTTAACTTTTCAGTTTTTTAAATCTTTTTCCTTTATCTTCATATCTTTTATTCCAGTAAATGATAATATTGTGGATCGAAGTAGAATGATGCTAATCAACCATGATTATGAAAGAGCAAAATTTCTATTTCCGTGATGAATCTGAGAAAAGTTTTCGTTCTATCTGATGAACTTCGGCAGAGCTTTATTTATCATGATCTTGGTCGAAACTGCAAGCAGGCCTCTTGTAAATAGTTGAATGGAATTAATGAATGAGTAAATAAATAAATATAAATAAATAAACAATTACATGGACGAATTTATATATACTAGCCAAAAAACCCGCCCTATGGGCCGGATAGTTTTGCTAGTTCTTGCGGGAAGCTGTTCTTACCCTTTGGGCAATACATATTTACTGTACAGTCATGGTACTAATATGTGTTGCTATTATAATCCAGAGTACTGTTTAGGAGACATGTTTTATTCTTAACAAAGAAGAATACGACGTGAATGTAAAAATTCCCAAAGGCCAACTTTGTATCCAATTTGTTGCAGACTAACAGTATTAAAAATGACAAAATTTCAAAGAAATTTGTTTATTTTTTAAATGCAGCTTTACAGATTTTACTTAAAGCTCACGAAGCAATTAAATTTGAAATACAACCTGTCACGCTTCTGTAAAATTTTATATTTTTCTAATAGCCAGAAAAGCAACAGATCAACAAATTCACGAAAGAAAGCAACCATCAAAGTTTTAAGTTCTCACATCCCAAGACCAATGGGCCAAAATCTTGAAATTTAAGTGCTTCGTGTTTTAGCATATAAATTTTTTGGGGGACACCAGATCTGAAAAAATGTTGCTGAAAACACTCCAGGGATACCAAAGGGTGTGTCACCAAGTTTCATGAAAATCGGTAAATCGGTGAAACCGTTTTGATCTGAAAAGGAGACAGACAAGTAAACTCCATCTACAATTTAACTTGGAATCTGAACCACGCCCCACCACGGGCAGTCAGAAATTACAAAGTCCTCGCCCGAACTCGATCTCACGATCTCCCGATCAGCAACCCATTGTTGTAACCACTACGCTACCCAGGGTACCCATTTATCTACCAATCAATTTTTATTGTGTGAGAGGATGAACAGCTAGGTTTTGCTCCACCCCGCCTGCCGTCACCTGGTCTCGATCCCGGAGCTGATGGATTCGTATTCAACGATGCTAACCACTACACCACCGAGGGGCATATATATATATATATATATATATATATATATATATATATATATAGATACACACGAGTATATACAGTATATAAGTATGATTTTTTTATGCAGGAAGGAGGGGCCAAGGGCAAATGCCCAAAAAAGCGTCCCTCCCATAGAAGAAGAAGAGAGCCAAAATAAAGGTCCGAGGTTTCGAGATGCCTAGACACTCTGCGTTTGAAAGATGGAAGGTCATAGACAGGAGGAAAGATGGATTTAGGAAGATTGTTCCAGAGTTGACCCGTTGAGGAGATGAAAGACTGAAAATACCGACTAACCCTTGTATTAGATAGTTGGCCAGAAAAGGAATGAGAAAGTGTAAAAAGTCTGGTACTGCTTGCTCTCCTTAAAGGAGGAGGCATGCAGTTAGAGAGTTCAGCAGAGCAATGTCCGTTATGATAGCGATAGTAAAGAGAGAGTGAGGCAATATTGCGGCGAAGAGAGAGAGAGAGAGAGAGAGAAGACAGTCAGTAAGAGGCAGGGAATTGATGAGACAAAAAGCCTTTGATTACACCCTGTCAAGTACGGCTGTGTATGTTCAACCACCCCACACATGAGAAACATACTCCATACAGGGGCGAACAAGACCCCTGTACAGAGAGAGCAACTGAGTGGGGGTGAAAAAACTGTGGAGGCGGCACAGCACACCTAACCTCTTAGAAGCTGTGTTAGAAAGAGAGTATATGTGATCTTTCCAGGAAAGATCACGAGAAAAGGAAACGCCAAGAATGTTAAGAGAAGAGGAAGGATTGAGTTGAAGATAAGGAGATAATCGTGTGGAAGATTGTGACGAGTAGAAAGATGGAGGAACTGAGTTTTTGAGGCATTGAAAGCTACAAGGTTTTCTCTGTCCCAATCAGAGATAGCAGAAAGATCAGAGTTCAGGTGTACCATAGCGATCCTGCGCGAATCATGGAGTGACTGTTGAGAGGGACCCTTTGTGAAACGAGTGGAGAAGTGGAATCATCAGCATAGGGATGAATAGAACAGGAAGTGCGAATTAAAAGATCATTGATAAATAAAAGGGAAAGATTGGGTGACGGGACAGAACCCTGAGGAACACCACTGTTAATAGCTTTAGGAGAAGAACAGTGGACATCTACAATTGCAGCTATAGATCGGCCAGAAAGGAAATTAGAGATGAAGACACAGATAGAACGATAGAAACTGAAGGAGGGCAGTTTGGAAGTTAAAGATTTGTGTCAGACTCTATCAAAGGCTTTCGAAATGTGAAGCGCAATAGCAAAAGTTTCACTGAAATCCCGAAAGGAGGATGACCAAGAGACATAGAAATATGGAAGAAGATCACAAGTAGAGCGTATCTGGCGGAACCCATACTGACGATCTGAAAGAAGATTGCGAGAAGAGAGGTGTTTAAGAATCTTCCTATTATGGAAAGATTCAAACACTTTAGAAAGGCAAGAAATCAAAGCAGTTGGACGATAGTTGGAGGGTTGATTGCGGGCAGCCTTCTTTGGGACAGGCTGAATAAAAGCGAACTTCCATCAGGAAGGAAAAGTACCAGATGAGACACAAAGACGAAAGAGTTTGCCTTGGCAGGGTGTCAGCACAGAAGCACAGTTCTTAAGAATAACAGGAGGAACACCATCAGGACCGTACGCCTTCCTAGAGTTTAGCCCAGATAGGGCAGAAAGACCATCTTTGGAAGAGATTCCAATTTCAGACATAATGAAGTCAGAGGGAGGAGGAGATGGAGGAACAGTACCGGAATCGTCCATGGTTGAGTTGGAAGCTAAAGTTTGAGCAAGGAGTTCAGCTTTGTAAGGAGAAGAGACGGCAACTGAGCCGTCGGAATGGAAACGAGAAGGGAAAGAAGAGTAAGTAAAGTTGTTGAAGAGGTTCTTAGCTAGATGTCAGAAAGAGCGAATTAATAAGAATTAGAATTGGATAGGTTTTCACATTTTTGTCGGATGAAGGAATTTTTGACGAGTCGAAGAACAAATTTTGCACGATTCCGGGCAGAAATATAAGCTGAATGATAGTCAGGAGTTGGATGGCGACGGATAGCATTAGAGCAAGCAAAGTTAAATCAAGGTTTTTTTTGCATTAGTAGTGGGAATAGAATATGGAATGTACTGTTCCAGTCGAGCCGCCATGTTCAACTGATTCATATAATCAATGTACGGTAGATGGCAGCCGAATCGACGTGCAGTGTTGCCAACAATGATTAACGAATTCCCCTGATACAAACATAATCAAAGTAGGTCCTTTAGTTACGAAATTATACGCCGTGTAAACTTATTTTCTGACCGCCCCTTGTATATACAGAATCTCCATTAAAAATTTACATTTAGTGCTAAGCACATTGATTTCTTCTGACAGTATTCGCTGGGGAATGAAGGTTTGGGGAGGGAAGGGGAGTCAGGCCAGGCAGGAAAGGTCACTATATAATTTGTGAATTATCTTTGTTTATTAATAAGAGTAACCGAGCAAGCAAAGCTTTATTTATTCGTAAAGGTTAAATCGCACGGTATTTACATTTTTATTTCGCTGATACAGTATATGAAAGATTTTAGATATGTACTTTAAATAAATGATTCTTGTTCTCCATTAAAAAGTCGTGTGAAATACCCGTCATCTGTGCAGGCAGGGAAGATATGCTTTTTCCTGTTTTCATTATTATTTGCCTATTTACTACTACTTTTTTGTGGACAAGGCCGTGTCTTAAAAAACTGCATTTGATAACCAATCATAAAATAGCAAAAAATAAACATAAAACGAACAAGCAACACCCCCACCCCACACGCACACACACACTAAAAAAAAAAGGTATGGCCTAAGGCTATTTCGGTATCGTAGTAAATTTCTGGTTTATGTAGTTCTTAATTTTTCGTCGAACTTTTTTCCACAACTGTACTTTCAATTTTTACTTCTGTTGACTTAATTACGTTAGTTTTTTTTTGTAATGTTCCCGTTATTCATTTGCATATTTTCCTCCCCTAATTAAAAAATAAAAATAAAATAAAATGCATATGACCAATGCTCTTCAGTTGCAACGTATGACCTCATATGTGCATATACAGTGGCGCTCATAATTATTCGTACAGAGAAATATTTCACTTATATTCGTCCGTATCTTTCATACTATGCATAAGATAGTTACGAAAAGCTTACCGTTCGTTTGAAAAATTAAAAAAAATTAAAAATTACTTTAACTCCACCATGTAATGTAAAACATTAAAGAATTTGAGAGAAATAAAAAAAAGTTAAAATGCAAAAGTTTTCATACATTTATTTACAAAATTATTTAATGCTTTTTGTCCACCTTTTGCTTGAATGACTTCAGTGACTCGTTTTGGGTATTTTCTACAAGGTTTAGTAATCTCAGTAGAAATTTTAACTCATTCTTCTAAAGAAAATTGTTCCAATTCATTCAGATTCGAAGGGTTTCTCTTGCGGACAACTTTTTTTTCAAATAAAACCACCCACTTGTGACCTATTCGTAACTCCCGAACTAGAGGCAATACATTTTCTTTTAAAATTTCCTGATATTTCTTCGAATTCAAGATTCCGTTGATGACAAAAATCTTTCCTGGAGCACAAGCACTAAAACATCCCCAAAGATGCAAACTACTATCACCTTGTTTAACCGTAGAAAGGATGTTTTTTCCTCGAATGCAGTATTTCATTTTCGCCAAACATAATGTACCATTGCTTGTTGTTCTTGAATAATTCAATTTTTGTTTCTTCTGTCCAGAGAACTTTCTTCTAGAATGCAAATCCATCCATCATTTTGATGATCCTTGGAATATTTTAAACGAGCTTCTTTGTGCGTTTTTCGTAGCAGAGGTTTTCTTCGCGCAACTCTTCAATGCAGACCATTCTTTCTCAATGTATGACGTGCAGTAGAAGAATGGACATTGATCTTAGACGGTCTTAACGTTTGACAATTATATATCACTTGCAGTCACTTTAGGATTCACAGCAGCCATTCTTTCAATCCGTCTAGCTGTACGTTCTGAACTCTTGCAAGGTCGTCCACACCTTGGTGGAGTTTGGAGTATTGCAAAGCCTCTTCATTTCCTTATAACTATAGCAACCGCCGTAAATGAAATTCGAAGTTCTTCTCCTATCTTCCTATAACTCTCTAGACTTTTGTGCAGCAATAACAGATCTCTTAAGATTTGTAGACAGCTCTTTACCATGACGACCTGTTGCTTACTAATGGCTTGTACAGTAGGGCGGGGCGAAAATATATCGAACTCAAGTTGTCAATATGAAACATGGCTAAAAAGGTGCTCTAGTACCCACCTATTATAAAAACATCAACTTTTATAGCCTATGAATATGTGCATTCTCGCAACTTTGACCTCAATTTTGAAGAAAAGCCAAAATTTTGAAGCAAATTTAGTTTGGTTAAAAAGTATAACAATATTTCCTTTTATAAACCAAAACATGTGTTCATCACTAAATTATATGAAGTGTAACTGCTATCCTTTTGTTGATTCACTTAAAATCTGACTTTGTTTCCCTTTTTGGATTCTCTAGCCGAGATTTCTTGCTGAGAATAATCATTTCATGGCAGGCGTCATGTCCGTAGACTTTTTCACTTGCAGAGGAGATTTCCTTCACATTTCTTTCAACTGCTTGGGAATGACACGGGTATGTGTCAAGAATTATGGGTTTTTGGCAGTCATCAGTGCTACTTATAACATCAGAGAGTAAGGAAAGAACAGTAATATCTATTTCGTTCCAATCAATCATATCCATGTAGGTCGAAGGTGAGAAGTTGAACCTGATGGATTTCTTGTCAAACATTCGAATTTCATCCGGTATAAAACGCCTTTTCGCTTGTAGCACTTTTTCCACTGCTAGCTTTTGAATATTCTTATTCTTGTCAGCGATAGTAGATAAAAGGATATTTTCAGGATGACAAAAGTAACAGTTGTTTTGTAACACAGGACGAATAATGTCTTGGTCGATTGTATATAGTTTTTGATAGAGCTCAATCATGAAGAAAACGTTTTTGGCCCCATCCTGGCAAGACCGGTTTGCTTTGATATAGAACCATGCAGTTCAGAAGTTCAGTATAAAATGAGCAATCCTTTGAAGTGTCTGATGGTTTTTCGTGCGACATGTAATAACGTAAGAGACGATTTGCTTTTGTCAGCCACCGTGCATTATTGAGAGACCCAGGTTGAGCAGTTTCTAACAATTTCATAGCTGGATCTCTATCACGACCGTTTTGAATTGACAAACACGCCTTATGGCCGATTTTGCCCTGTGAACTTCTGGGTCCTGTCGTTTGCCCGTCAAGAACTTCCAGGTATTTTCTCAAGGGAAGCTCATTAGTGTGAAGTAAGCAAATAAGCTATTGTAATGGTCTTTCCAATGTCAGCTCTAGTTTTCTAATTACTCCATTTGATTTACCTGTATTTACATTAGTTGCATCACAAACTACTGCTTTTAAAGTCGATGCAGAGTTGGTGTCAGTAATTACTGATATAATTTCTTTAGCAATATCACTTGCCCTTCCATTTTCAGGAGCAACATGGTCAATATATTCATTTCCTGGAAATGAAACTAACACATAGTGGTCTTCATTCAAAGTCCGCTGGCATTCTCCCACTTTTGAAAGAGTTTTATCAATTTTTCCATCAAATCCAAGGCAAACTATTCCTTTATTTTGTTCTTCATGCTTCTTTCTTTCTATGCTTCTCCACAAGGTTCTTTGACGGCGTAGTTTACTGGGATCAATCGTAGTATTTTCAGATAATAGACTAAGATCTCAGGAAACACATGATAGGTCAAACAAATGATAGGTCACAAATACACATGTAGGCACACAAATACACATGATAGGTCAAACACATATGGGTCCTACATTTTAAAATAAGCAAAAACAATGTTTATTAATGGTTTTTTGATAGACATTGGCATTAACTGAGTTTATTGTTGAGATCCTCAAACCCGTGAGACGAAAAATTAATTTAAGGAAACATCTAAAAAAAATATCTTTTGTGACCTGTGTTCGCAATTTATTTTTTCATAGTTGCCAGCACCGAAATTAATATTTCTAAAAGATATGACTTATTCTTTAATCAGTGACTACCAGGGCATCTTTTTCACATGTTTCATTAAATTACATTTTTTCAACCAACCCTATTGTACAGTCATCCAACTTCCATGAAGATTCGAAGAAAAAATTCTAGAATTCAGAATTGGCAAGTGTCTGTAGCAAATAAACAGCCAACTACGGCTAAAAAATTTTAATTCTTCAAGCCTAAAGTGGTCACACGAAGTGCTAAATAATTTTGTAAATAAATAAACTTTTGCGTTTTAACTTTTTATTTTCCCCAAATTCTTTGATTTTTTACATTATATGTTGGAATTGAACTAATTTTTTAATTTTTTAAACTTTTCATAACTATCATATGCATGGTATGAATGATAAGAACGAATATAATTGAAATATTTCTCTGTATGGATACTTATGAGCACCATTGTACCTCGATTCGTACGATCACTTACGTGCTTTGTGCCTTATCGACCTTAAAATAAACAATAAACTTGATCTAAGTAATATGTCAAATATCAAGAGCATCTTTCATTGGTTTATCGAAGAAGAATTTGGTTTCCTTTTAAACTAATCACATAACTCGAAAAAAAGAGCCGTCTCAACATCTTCTTGAATTGTTTTGCCAAGAATTCGCATGTAAATAAAATCAGTCTTTAATCATCATCATACCACAATTCAACGCATATCCGTCTGTCCGTCTATCTCCTTTTCAGGTCCAAACGGCTGGACCGATTTTCATGAAACTTGGTTACAACACCATATTGGATTCCTAGAGTATTTTTAGCAACTTTTTTTCAGATTGGATGTCCCCCAAAAAATTTATATGCTAAATTCTGATTGTTCATTATTGAGGTGAAAATTTAACGGGAAAATTTAATATTTTAACATTCACTGTTTAAGTAGAAAATTATATTTTATTTTATTTTAACCAAACACTTAAATAAGAACACGAAATGAACATCATCTATAATTAAATCACAATTAAGAGTTATTCATCTGAAACTAATTTATTTATTTCTTCTTTTCTAGTTGCGGTTTACAGACAATATCAAGTCAAAGAGCTTCCGAACTTAAAGGAACATCAAGCAAGCAAAAGCCAAAGGAGGTAAACAATGCTTTTTTTTTTAAGAACACTAAAAAATTAAAATGTTTGTTTGTCGGTAGTGCAGTGGTTACGTCGCTGATTACGAATCCATCGCCCCGGGATCGAGACGCGGTGACGGCAGGCAGCATAACCCAGCTATTCATTCTTCCACACAATAAAAAAAATTGGTTAGTAGATAAATAGGTACCCTGGGTAGCCTAGTGGTTCGGATTCCACGTTGGACTGTAGGTCTAAGGTGGAGTGATAAGCTTGACCTACGTCAGAATGAACAATTCGGGCAGAAGAAAAACCAAGGTTAAACCAATGTTATATATAATAGCAAAAGATAGGCGCTACGCGCCGATTTTGCTAGACTTGCTGTGCTTGGGCCTTCGGCCCAAACCGAATTGTGGGCCAACGGCGTATTTTATTTTGAACATCAGTGGCCCTTTATCTGGATATCATTCCTATCCCTCTCACCTCTCTTTTTGCCAAATGAGATTTTACACAGTAATGATCTAAAAAGCCCAGAAAATTTCCTTTCTAATGATATATAGTTCAAAATGAGTAAGCTAAAGAAATGTTCCTAAATTAACATTACAGTAAGTCCGAAAAGTACAAAAGTAAATAAGGAGTCTTAATCTTTTTGCACAGCATTGTATTAGCTTACTTTATCAAAATTTTAAGCCTCAGGACTTTTACCTCCACCAGACCTGCTATTGGCAAGTGATGGTCCCTTTTTTATTGCTTCACCTGAGCTTCCTCTCTCCTCCTATACTTCTTTTTGCTTTGGCAACACCTCCTTATACACAATGTTCTTCACCTGATATTTATAGTCTTTCTTAAACAGAATTTTTACACAGAATCTGTCTCCAACTCGAGAAATTGCAGTGTATAACTGAAAAATTGCAGTGTATAATGAAAAACTCTCTTCCCAGATAGATCCCTACATAGTCCAGAGTTTGTCTCTGTGCTTTGTTGGCTGTCATACTGTAAGCAAATTTCACTGGGAACTGCTTTCTTTTCATTTCAAATGGAAGAGTCGAGCCTTTTGGCGCGAGGGAGATCCTTCAAATGAACAGGGTGTCTCTAGCAGTATTTCCACTGATGACTGTAACATCTATCACATGTGGCAAGAGGTTGTCTACAATATATCTAGTCCCATTGACATGTCCATCCATCTGATTGAAATTCCTGAGCAGAATGATAACACTGCCTTTCTTCAACTGCAGATCATGTGGAGGAATTCCTTGGACGTTGATGGTATTGAGAAATTCTGTTGGATACTCATGTGACTCTGCCTTACTGGCAGTGTCACGAGATTTGTAGCTAACTTTCCCACCTGGCACCCTCTCTAGATCTACCCTGTTTATCTCCTGGCACTCCTCATTTGTCCGGCAAAGAATGGCTCTACTTCTTATTCAAGGAATGTCCTGGTATTTCTTATCAATGTCAGGGAACACTTCATCTACCAAAGAGCTAGCAGAGTTTGAGGTGATAAATATATCGTGCAAAAGTTCTACCATACTCTCACCAAACTCTGTGCTTCCAGGCAGTTCTCCATTTCCAATGTTCATCAGGAGCTCTGTATAGTCCTTGGATTCTCTCTTCGTTCTACCCTCATGTTCCTGGCTAGACTTGTTTCTTTTATATGATCTCACGGATTGGAACTCTTTAGGCAGGCATCAATAATTTGACCTCTACTCCCCCTTGGCACTACAGGCAGGCACTGACGCCAGTCACCGGAGAAGACAGTATTTATTCCTCCATAGGGGATATCTCGATTAGTCAATTCCCTCATAGAGCGGTCTAGACATTCATAAGCATATCTATTCAGCATTGGTATCTCATCTATAACAATTAGACTTGTTCTTTTGATTAGTCTCCCTGTGGCAGAAACAGCAATGACATTTTAGGTACTTATAGCTTTGATATCGAGGGGAACTTTGAAACTTGAGTGAATTGCAGTTTCACTGGAAAGTAGTTTTGAAACCAACCCACTTGTTGCAGTCACCAGTCCTCGTGTTTCCTCCAGTAAAGCATTAAGGCAGTGTTTTCCAAACTTTATGTTACGACGACCCCATAACTCCCCAAAATTACGTTTGCGCCCCCAACTCTGCATTAATTATCAACGATTCACCTAACTAAAATGGCACGTATAATTATTCGTACTTGTATTATTGATCAGATTTTTGGAGGTAACCAAAAAACGCCTCCCTAGCCAACAGTACGCGCCCCCCACGGTTTGGAAACCACTGCATTAAAGCAAAAAGTCTTGCCTGTTCCCCCAGCTACACAAAGACAGCAAGGCAAGTTGATTCGAGTTCATTTTGGCAACTTTCTCAGAAGCAGAACTGAGTAAGGATGGGCACTGGGCAGTAGACAGGGTCGAAAATGGAAATTCTTTTATTTCTTAAAAAGTACACTATGTGAGAAGTTTCATTTTATCATCTTAACAAAATATTAAAATATCAAGCATGTGCTATCCCTCCTACCCCTAGCACATACTCCCCCCTTTTTTACCCTCATATTTGCATATATTTAAATGGGAAAAAATGTAAGTTCTAAAAAAGTACACTATGTGAGGTTTTTTTTATCACTTGAACAAAATATTAAAAAATCAAGCATGTGCTACCCTACTACCTCTATCACATGCCCCTCCATTTTTTACCTTCATATTTGCATATGTTTAATGTTGTTATATGTTACATGATAAGTTGTTGGTTTAATGCTTGATATTTTTATGTTTCAGATAAATAGAAATAATTTGCATTTGTTTTAATTATAATTTGAATTATCATAAATTATAAATAACATATAAGTTGATTTTACTTCTGAGTATAAACTATGACTACTAGAAGCAAGTTCTCAAATGCAGCCTTTGGATATCCTACGGAATTCCCAGCAGCCATGACAACTTCAAAAGCAGATGTCGTGAGACACTACCTTTTTGTGCGCCGTCTTGAAGAAGCTAAATCAAAAGGATCAGCAACTGCTAATGATTGTTACAGGGTTGTTGTAAAAGATATTGAAGACATTTGGATGAAATTTCCTTTTCCTACGATTAACACCAAAGGTATCTATCTTAAAGTCAGTCGACTAATAGAAGAAGCCTCAAAATTAACCAAGGTGCCGTTACATCGAAGAAATGAAAGTTTTGCCTTAAAAGTAGCTCAGTATGATGAAATGTTTGATATATCTTCTTGTGAATGCTATGATAAGGGAATTGATAGGAAATCTTGCAGGTGTAAGGATAAAATACCAATGGCAGAATAGAAGTCTTTTGTGGGTCAAAAACAAAAAAAAAAATCAGTGAGGACCAATTGATCGCATAGCTAGTTCAACATAGAAGAGATCATTAGCAAGAGCCCAAGAAGCACAAAACCGTCAACTAAAAGCACAGGAAGAAATGACTGAAGCCACCAATGTTTTACCATCGGAATTTATAGAAAATACCGAAGAAGGATTCAGAGAGTCAGGATGTAGATTATGAGGCCGATTTAGAATTGACTGAGAATATTCAGAACAGGCACTCCTATAAAAACCTAGCATTAACAGCAGATCGTTATCGTGTAAGTTGTAGAGCTGCAGCTGCAATAGTCAATGCAGCTTTTAAAGATATGGGGATCTTTAACCACACCAACATGCTTGACAGAAAGAAATTAGAAAGAGAAAGAAATCGCATGGGTGAAACAAATACTTTTAGGTCTAAATCCGAAAATCTGAAGATGGAGTGCCTGGATTTGATGGAAGGAAAGGTAACACATTAACTAAAAGTGGAAAGATAAAAGAAGAACACTGTTATTATGAAAGAACCTGGAAGCATCTATGTGGACCATGCAACACCAGATAGTGGAACTGCTCGCTGCATAGCAGAAGAATTGGTAACTATTATTACAGACTCGAACAGCACATATACTATCAATGCTTTACTGTGTGATGGTACTCCTGTAAATAGAGGAAAAATTGGTGGAGCCATAAAACTAGTTGAAATTCATCTTAACAGACCAGTGCAATGGTTGGTGTGCCTCTTGCATTTGAATGAGCTGCCTTTTATGTACGTCTACAAAGCCATTGATAGTAAAACAACAGGTCCAAATACTTTTGTGGGTTCAATTGGGAATAAACTGAAAACAGATTTAACAAAATTGGAGGTAGTCAAATATTCTCGCGTAAAGGGAAACATTAAAGAAATTCCAGCAAATCTTGTGAAGGAGCTAAGTAGTGATCAAAGATATCTCTATGATATGTGTCTGGCAGTGCAAACTGGAGACACTTCTCAATATCTGTCCACCCTTCACCATGCTTGCTGGCTAACTCTAGCCAACAGGGTCCTTCGATTATATATCTCAACGCCAAATCCCGCTAAAAACCTTCAAGATATAGTCAAGATTATTATGCAGTTCTATGCTCCAGGGTGGTTTTGGATAAAATCTCATCCTACTGCAACTGATGGTGCATATAACCTTTGGCATTTAATGTGCTTGCTTCGAAATTTAGATGAACAACATAGATCAATCATAGAACCAGTATTAAAGAATAACGCCTACTTTGCTCACCCAGAAAATATACTCATATCAGTGGTAACTGACAAGAGACTAGAAATTAGGGAGCAAGCTATTCAGAAAATCATCCTTTCAAGAACAGGATTTTCAGGCACCAGAAACTTTGAGTTGCCTCGAACCCTCAATTTCCAATCTACTGACTACACCGAGATGATCGATTGGCAAAAAGAGATCATTACTCCTCCACCGCTGCTAAACAATTTTAGTGCCGATGAGCTACTACAGGCTCGATGTAAGCCACTGGAGATTGCTTCTTTTCCATGCCACAGTCAAAGTGTTTAAGTGTGGAAAGGGCAGTGAACCTAGTAACAAAGGCATGTCTGGAAAGAATAGGATATGACAACCGTCAAAAGTTTATCTTAAACTCATTAGAATCAGAGCTTTAACTGCCCAAGTTTGAATGGAAGGCTCAATGGAATGAGTAAGAAACATATGAAATAAAATTTCCTAATGATATTGATAATTTCTTCCCTTTTGATGTGATAAGGAACAATGAAAAAGTGAATTGAATTTTAGCACATTTATTATGCCTCTAATTTTTTCTTCTGAATATATTGTTGTACTTAATTAATTTTCCTAATACTGTACATTATTAAATAGTGATGTAGGTCACATCCGCATCCGAATCCGCATCCGCGGAACATCCGCACATTTTCTCGCATCCGCATCCGCATCCGCATCCGCACTTTGGACTGCGGATGTCGTGCGGATGTGGACCGTTGAGATAAAACGTCATTAATAAGCGGAAATTATCAAATTCTACTATAATAATAGAACTAGTTCATTGTGCGCAAAAGTGATGCAAGCGACAAGACGAGAGGCTGTTCTTGTATGAAGTTACTCTCTTGCAACCTATTTAGATCCACGTTACAAAGCTAACGAGTTACGAGAGAACGAGTTAAACCATCACTTGGCAAAGCAGTTGAAGAGCTTCAATCTCTTGAATCTGTCGCTTCGCCACCCACCAAAAGAATAAAAGTTTCAGTGACAGAACCAACACCTTCAACAAGCAAATCTATCACAGAATCTCTCTCTCAGTTTCTTGAGTCAAGCAGCGATGACGAGACCTACGCGATGTCAAAAGATGTAGTAAAAATGATCGAGAGCTATCACCAAGAAAAACGCCTGGCTGCATGTGACAATCCTATTATTTGGTGGAAAAATGCGCAGAATATCTATCCATACTTGAGTAAACTTGCAAGGAAACATTTAGCACGTCCTCCAACAAGCGTACCAAGCGAGAGATTATTTAGCAGTGAGTGCTGGATTAATATATGATGAAAAGAGAAACAGACTGGCAGCAGAAAAGGCAGAAAAATTAATGTTCCTTAAGCATAACCTTCCTATAATTAAGTTTGAATATTAAACGATGAACATCTTAGTTTACTTTATTTTAATTACTCATTTATAAATATGCCTAATAAAACTTTAAACTTAATATAAATAGTTATCAAGCTAATTAAAGATCTCTTTCTATAAGGGTGGAGGTTGGGGAAAGAGGTCAGGTAACACAATTATGGTTTCTAATTGTGGCTGAAACTCAACAAAATATAACGAATTTATTTGCAGACGAATTCACTAATTGATTTCTATATTAGTTAGATGCTTGCTATTATTTTATATGTTCAGGGAAAGTACAGCAATTATTGTACAATTAATCAATTATACTACATTATAGCTACAGCTCTCTCTATATAATAACTTATTATATACGTTAAACACAACAAATCTGGAATATATCCTAAAAAATAACGAAAATGTAGACATCCGCATCCGCATCCGCGGATGTGAAAAAAATGACATCCGCTACATCACTATTATTAAATAAAATATTATACGTTAATAAAGATTTATGTCATCAAAAAACCTGAATGTAGGGCAAGTCTCGTATAAATGGAATATTCTTCATTATAGGTCAAAAAGTGAAAAATTATGCCAGGGGTAGGATGCTTTAAACAGCGAAAATAATTTATGAGAAGGTTCCTGTGTTCCATTCAAACCCCTCACAATATGTACCTTTTCAATATAAAATTTCGACCCGGCCTAATGGGCAGTCATATGAAGTTTCTATTGCAATGATCTTGGCCTCTTTCTCTGTATCCATGTCCTCTAGCTCCTGTAAACCAAACTCCTTCATGGTGCAGCCAGCTCTGTTTAATTGGTATTTTATTTTGATCAGGACTTGATTTGCAGCTTTCTTTATGGTGCAGCTGGATTTGCGCAGAATAAGAGTGCAAAGGTCCATTTTGAACTTCTCGCATAGAGCAGCTGATTTTCCAGGTCGAGAGAAATCTAAGAGTGGTCCAAAAAATTCAATAAGCTGATCGCCAAATTTCACTCCACTTGCTTCTTCCATAACTTGCTCCACCTCAGTATCGTTCTCCAATAGTCCTAATTTTTGGCAGACCTCTTGAAATGTTTCCAAGACAACTCCATTCACAGTTTTTAAATCGTCAAAGCTTTTTGGATTTCTGATGTTTAGTAAGAGCAACCTTAAAGAATAAGTCTCCATCTGTTTTGCTCAAAGGTTTATGCCATTTTCCTTTCAATCATGTATATTGCCCGGGAAACTCAGTGTACAATAAAACTCCTCTTGCAGATGGTTCTTGTGAGTTTGTGTAAAAAAAAACCGTCTATTTAATGACTGGTGGGCCTTTGTCTAAGGCATTTATTTCTTCTTCAAACAAAACAGGCTGTTCACCAGGTAAGTGGCAGGATAGTTTGACAACGCTGTGGCTTTTGTCAAGTGTGGGAAAACGGAAGATCCTGAGGATAGCCAGGTATCTGGCATTGACAAAGTTTTCAATCTCATTAACATGCTTTGCATTTGGTAGTGCTACATCATTTCCAGCTTTAGTTATCATGATGCATCTGTCAGGTCCCTTGGTTTTGTACTTGTAGTGGTACCTTACTACCACTATAGAGCATACAGTTTCCACATTAATGTGTGCATCATACTTTCGGGACAGGCAGGACCGCCGAGAGGGCGGGGAAGCCGGGATAAATCCCCTGGGCCCGGACCTCAAGGGGACCCGGAAAGAGGGGGGAATAAAATCTAAAAATATTAATAAAACAATTGATTAACTAACAGAGAGGAAATATAATTAATGAACATACATTTTATAGAGATTATCATAGTCAAACTGAAACAGATAATATATTATTTGCGGTCCACCAATGCCCAAGACCGAATGACAGTTCTGGGAACCATTGTAATTGAAAGCTAGTTAGCCCATACTTTAAATTTCATCAGAATCATTTACCATTTTGCAGAGAGAAAGCAAAGAAAGTACATTTCTAATTATGAAAATCTTGCAGTAAACAATTGCCTCGCATGGACCGGTACTGCAGTTGTAAAGTGTATGGTGATATAATTAATATAATTGATTCGAAAAATAAAATGGTCATTTTCTTCTGAGTTGTTTATTCATACTGTATGTTTTGAATAGTGACTTGGACATATAATCAGTTTGCTTGTTATGTACACAAAAAACATTCATAATAAAATACTGAGTAAACAGGGAAGTCCATATACCAATCCTTCCTCGGGGCCCGCGGCAGCTCTCGGCGGCCCTGGGGACAGGTAGCTGTTGTAAGGAACTACATATTGATTGTCAATTACCAAAGTGGCCCCATGAAAAAGTTTCTCAATTGTTCTGCCACCATCTGCTGGTCGTCGTCTTTCATTGAAGGGATAGGTGTACATATTCGGTCATTACTGTTTCCAGTTAGTGTTCTTTAGGAAACTCCTTTGAGCAGAATTTAACCCCTTTGTTATTAGGTTCCATGCAAGGACAACTAGGATTTATCCTTCCGTATGGTTCATGGATATTGTGCTTCATAATAATTGCATGAAGATTTGGATTTTCCTCAGGGTCAGGAATTTCAGCTGACACCATTCTATCAATATCAGCAGGATCTCTTGTAATTTTCCTCCAGGATAACCAGAGTATGTGTGTGGTGCAGGCCTTTTCTCTTTTGCTGCTCCAGTGTACTAACGAATGCAGGAACTTTGCCAAATATTCTTCTCTTCTCAATGTCATCCATGAAAATATCGTGTCTTTTCTTAAACACTCTAGTGTGAATGTCTAGTCTGTCAAATGCAGTCTGTCCAGGTAGTAGTGCTTCCTGGATTTGAGGCAGGCCAGTCTGGATTGCAGGTGAATATGAAGAAAACATGATGCTTTCCAAACTTCTAAACTATTGCAACTGCATCTTGGAATTTTTCAACATACCACCTTGGGCTACCAGTTATTGATGGTGGCAGAATGATTCTGGTCCCAGCATTGACCACATCACCAGCAAAGGCAGCATCTATAAACCATTATATTTCTCAGCCTTGATGTTTTCCTGATACTTAAGTACCCATTTTGTCCGACCATTTTCTATTTTTGCAGCTTGGTCAACCACATATTGTTGAAAAAGTCTCCCACATCTGAGAATAGTTTGAAATCCATCTCTTATTTGAATGTGAAAGCTGTAAAACTCAGCTGCTGTTATGTCTCTTCCTCCAGCTTCCTTTTTTAGGCTTAGTGTAAACCCATCAGTAGCATATGGAAACATTAAAACATACTGAAGTAAATCATAACTTCCGTGCAGGTTACTGATTCTCATTGTTTGGTTATCCTTGAACCTTACAACTACACCAATCTTGCCTACAGCATCTCTTAGCATAATGGCTGCAACCTCACAACCTTATGGAAAGTTGTATCTTCTGGCATGCTCACCTTCAGGGATTTTCTTTTTGGCTCCAAGTAGTAGTATTTTCACATTATCATCTGGTTTTACTACCCTCATAACAAATTTGAAGGACTTGACAGAGTTGTTTGTTTCTTCAATTATTTTGGTTGCTTTCGTTAAAATTCAGGGTTGAGTTTCGGCATATGGTTGATTGTCATAGAAATATATTTGAAGAAATTTGGGATCCTCATTGTTTTCAGGGAGCAGGCTTCCAATTGTATGATAGACTTTTCCTTGAATTATGAAATTCGATCCAGTTAGTTTCTGTCCTGCAGCATTTTTTGGCATATTCAAGCCAAAAGAGGTCATAGCAAGACTGTTATTGTAGCCTCTTATGTTTTCCCTAAATTATTTACTTTCAAACAGTTCTTTTAAATCACCTGGCGGCTCAGGTAGAGGATCAAGTTTAACTTTACCATTGATGCAACAAAGGTTTGTCTCATCAGGGAATCTCTTAGCGTCGCAATGGAGATAGATGAAGTCCCCAAGAGATCCAATAGAACTGGACATGAGCTCAGCAGGTATATCATTCTCCTTGAAATTTGCTTGATCCACCTTAATAGCTTTATCATAGTATGGCTCATTCTCATCCTCTTTCTTTTTGAGTCTTGCGTTCTTCTTCCGTTCAGCATCAGCTTTCTTTCTCTTTGATGTTTGCTCAGGTTTTTCGTTTAATCTCTTTTCTTGTTGTTTCTGTCTGTTATATTCCCTTTTGTCTTCTGGAGTCATGTCTTTAATTTTTTCTTCGGTGGTTGTTTATCTGATCTGGAGACTGGTTCAAACTTTGATGTAGAATCAGGTTTGAGTCGATTGTTTCTTTCTTTTCAGCCAAATGGCTTTTGCTTTGGTGGCTCTTTAGTTTTGAAAACACCATCAAAACTGTAATTTTTGTCAAAATTAGAATCAGAATCACTGAGCCCCTGTGGCTTCTGGTGAGAAGGATTCTCATTGGGTTTCTTGGAGGCACCCTTAATTACAGTAATTTCATTGGGAATTGCTTCTTCAACACGACACAAACTTTGAAAGCGGCGGTCATTTATTAGCCCTAAGATGATTGGAACTCTGTCAGCTGATTTGAATTAATCCAAATGACCAGATATGGGTGTGTATGGGTTTTTCATTAAGCTTGTTGTAGAGATGACAATTATGTCCCGTTTCAAGTAGAAGGCAGCAACTCTCAAACTGGGAAGTCCATCCACCGATTGGTGTCTCTTATCTTCTTCCAAAACTTAGTCCAGTCCACTCCAAGCTCAAGTTCATGCTCAGTCAATGCGTCATTGTACTCATTTTTCACTACTAAAAAAGTTCTTCTGTCAATATCTCTAGAGTGCAGAAAGTTGGAAATGTCAACTCAAAGAGATTTGTGATCTCTTCTATCAGGTGGAATATCAACTTTGATCTCTGGTCTCTCCAGCTGGTCTTCAAGGACCCAGAACCCACAGTTTACATCCGCCTCAGTTAGTTTATAGACATAGACGTCCTGTCCACACCTCTGTGCTGCTTCTACCAGCAACAGAGCATCCTCTTCCTTTGTCATGGCTGACAAGTCTGCCCTGACACCTTTTGGTGAAATAGCAGATAGTAGAGATAGTAGTAGATAGTGGTTAGAGTTTGTAGAATGTATGTTACCCATTGCTTCCAATTTACAATATTGTGAGGTGATGCAAAGGGTTTTGTTCTTGCAGATCTGCTTTAATAACCCATGCTACGAAGGCGCTGCTTGATTGTATTGTTCAGGTGGATACTTGAACTTGTACTGCCACCTATAGGAACCCGTATGACATTTTGACGTAGGTTTTTCACCGGTTTCCATGGCAACAAGAAGTGCTCATTCTGTAATAATTAGATGATCAGGAATGGCAGTAACAGTTGTCTTCTAGCTGATCTTGAACTGCATTATAACTCTGATAACCAAGATACAAGATTACAAAGGGTTCAGGAGATTTTACTCTGACTTCTTTTTCCTTTTCACTGTCCAATTATCAGATCTCTTTTATTTTTGAAATTCGATACTTTTCGAGAACCTCGCCTTAATGGCAGTATTTATTCTGGAGCATTCTAGTTAATAGTCAGAAAGCGTCTATTTACTTTTATATATTATGTTGCAGTCAAAACCCGAAATGAGTAAAAACTGATTTTGGCGAAACTTTTGCGACCAATGTAGGCGCGCGCGGACTCCGCTATGCAGTTGGTACGGGTGGAGCGGCGACACAGCCCGCACATTTCCCAGGGCCTCTATTTTAGGGTAAAATAGTCTGGACTAGGGTCGCCTCCTCAATCTCCTTCAGTCAGTGTCGCATTCTTCATTGTTGTGTGCGGACTTATGCTAATCGCTCTCATCTTGTAGTGTGTAGATTTGCCATTACTGTTGACTTTAGTGTAATGAGTATTCAAGTAAATGCCTTTTTTTATGCAGGAAGGAGGGGCCAAGGGCGAAAGTCCGCAAAAGCGCCTCCCAGTAGGAGAAGAAGAGCGCCAAAATCAAGGTCCAGGGTTTTGAAGATGCCTAGACACTCTGCGTTTGAAAGATTGAAGATCATAGACAGAGGGAAAGATGGATTGAGGAAGATTGTTCCAGAGTTCATCGGTTGAGTAGATGAAAGCTTGAAAATACCGATTAACTCTTGCGTTAGAGAGTTCGACAGAAAAAGAATGAGAAAGTGTCGAAAGTCTGGTGCTGCGTGCTTTCCTTAAAGGAGGAAGCATGCCGATAGAATGTTCAGAAGCGCAGTGTCTATTATAATAGCGATAGTAAAGAGAGCGTGAGGCAACATTACAGTGAAGAGAGAGAGATTGAAGACAATCAGTAAAAGACGGGGAACTGATGAGACGGAATGAATTTGATTCCACCAGGTCAAGTAAAGCTGTGTGGGTTGAGCCACCCCATACATAAGACGCATGCTCCATAGAGGGGAGGACAAGACCCCTGTACAGAGACAGCAACTGAGTGGGAGTGAAAAAACTGCGGAGGCGGTACAGCACACCTAAACTCTTAGAAGCTGTTATTTCTTTTAATTCTTTTTTATATAATGTCAGATGATTGTCTTATTCTATTAGGTGATATTTCATTGGATTTGTTTTGAAAGAGTGTGAGAAAGGTGTTTTTGGGGGAATCAGGAGAGGTCCTGAAAGGCATCACTATTAAATACACGTAATAAATGGCACTCTTTATGCGAATATTTTGGGAACGCAACCTCCGCATAAAGCGAGGGTGGCCTACGTATATATATATATATATATATATAATATATATATAGAGAGAGAGAGAGAGAGAGAGAGAGAGAGAGAGAGAGAGAGAGAGTTACAAGGACAATCATGGCGCAAAGGGGGAGGGGGAATGTTGCAAGAGGTTATGGAACAAAGGGGGAGGGGGTTATGCAACAAGGGGGATGGGGGTTATGCAACAAATCAATGCTGCAAAGGGGGAGGGGGAGGGGGAGGGAGCTTTGTGGCGGGGAAGGGAGGATGACCTCCCCCAAAGGGGTAACCTTAACCTAAGAGCGGGGGAGAAAGGAGGAGGAGGAGGGTCTTTGGGGGAGAAGCTGGGATGTCCTCACCTCCCAAAGGGAAACCTAACCTAAGCCTTAACCTAAGAAGGAGAGAGGAGAGAGTTCTTTATTCCACCCGAGTCCGTCGCATAATGAGCGTCCAGGGGCCCAGTAGCTGTTATATAGAGGGTTGTGAGTTGCTAGATACCCATATATATTTTAATTATGTTCAGGTGTACCTTATTAGGGTGAGTTGCCAGATTGTGCTATTTAATTAATTAAAGCATATATTCTTGACATTTGGCTTAGAAATCCGTCAGTCGGTTTAGAAGGCCTAACCAGCCATTTGGTATACATATAATTAAATAATAATATCATTTATATATACAACCAAAAGAATTAAATAAAACACCATTACATCATTCTGTTTATTTAGACGAATTATTGGAATCAATTTCATTAAATATAGTGAAAATAAATATACAATCCTATACAAACGATGGAATATATATGATCAAAAAATAAAATAAAAAATAATAGTATAAGAAATACGAACGAGGAATATATATATAATCAAAAAAATAACATAAAAAATAATATAATACAAAAAGTATAACAGTACAGGAGAAATATATATATATATATATATATATATATATATATATATACACACAATTATATTAAATAATTAAATATATTGAAAATAAATATACATCAAAATACATGCACTTTATCTTCTACTGCGATTAACTAAAACATTAAACTCGCACGTAATCGAGTTTACAGTCACATCATTATTGCTTTGCACTACGCAGTAAATACGATTTAACATTATTTCACCGCTCAAGTTATAGGGATAACTATACTCGATATAAATGGCCTTCATATCGTTCAATACTATTTTTGTACCCACTTTATATTCGGTGGGCAAGTTATCTTTAAACACGGCTAGAATACATTCGAAAGCACCCACAAAGAGGTCATCGTTAGCCACATCATTATTAAATACAAATTTATAAACACTCCTTTCCAAATAATGGTTTATTCTTACCGACCCGAGCTTTTCAATCGTGAACTCTCCTTCACACTGCATAGCGGCAGTTGAAATAATCTTCTAAGTTGTAACGACAGCTGCTCATTATATAAAGAAATAGTTCTTCAGGGTGAACGGTGTAGGTGAGCTCTGCCCTATACCGCTCAAGTGCTTTGTACCAAAGTTCATGATATTTCAAAGAGTCTAAACCTTTTAAATAAGCATCCAACTCTAGACCATTCTCCCCTTGTTCAGTCTTACCCGTCGAGCAGAGCGGTGTATGCGTATTCAAGAACCGTATCAAAATAAAGCATATCCGTAACACGTGCGTCTAATATAGGCTTCAGCTTACGAAAACCGACGATTTCAAACATTTTGTCGAGGATGAAGTGGTTTCGCGTAAGGACAAGAACGTTATTATCAGAAGCATTTTTCCACATCAGTCGTATATGAAAGCATGGCTGATCGTTATTTATACACAACGTACGAACAATGGCATATGAGGGGGTATCACTAATCTGCTCTCTTCTTGTACCCACACCTGCAGGAATTTTATAACAATCCTCACTCCACTTCTCAACTACCACGGAGATTCTATTCATCTCCTCAACACTTAAATAAACAACATTCCGTTTATCAGAGTTTGTTTGTCTACAAGTCGTTTCCAGTACATAGTTAATGGCACCGGTTTCACGCCTGAACACGCCCAATGACTTCGTCACGGACACATCGTACACGGCATTGAGAATGCTTCTCAAAGGAAGTTCCATCGTATTCGAGGATGCACGTCCACTCGGTTGAAGCTCTGAGATGACTATGAGCCACAGGCGAGCGGATCGGCTCGACGGGAGGAGTGAGTCACACCATAAGCTGATGAAACGTGTTCGGCGTTGTTCCAACGTGAATACTTGTAACTCATTATAGTGGGTAGGTGTTTTGAGAAATTTTCTGATACATGAAGCAATACCGGTTTTAATGTTTTATCACTCCCACTCCCCAGAATACGCACCAGACATTTTTTCTTAGGGGGATTTTCACGAAGTAAACACATTTTATTCACACTCCAGCGCACTATTTGAGAGAAACATATGACTATATTTTTCCTTTTTGCTTAGCAGGCGATACTCATCTCTAAATTCTGTTAAAAACTCACGCAGACCTTTAGCCACAACCTCACTACAAACCTCGTCATGATATATATTAATGTAGTGGTAAAAATACTCAAGATTCTCCATGATGACAAGATTTACATTCTCAGTCGCAGGGTACGAGTACTCGGTATGATGAAACATGACATAATATCGCTTGTCGGACCACTCATCAACAAGACTCACTAAACATAACCGTTGATTTTCTTCTGCACGTGTTGTTTCATCTACTTCACGGTATATGTAAGCTTTTATAAAGCTTAGTCCTACAACATAGTTCAATACTTCACTTGTACCACGAAATCCTGCAATTCTCTTGTCAGAATAGCCTAGAGCATTTGTATCTCTTGTTCCTTCGCACGATTCAATGTAGTCTTAAAAGTATCAAAGGAGGTTGGAATAGGGAGCCATTCAGTAACCTTATCTTCACACTTTGCCGAATACCACTTCATAAACGTCGAACACGCAATATTAAAGGTAGCCATTACTATTTTTCGTCTACGTGGGAAATGCACGTCTGATCCAGGGCTTGCAGCGTCAACTGAGCACGCAGGGAAGAGATATGCCCAGGTAGTAGCAGGAGTCACGTGACCGATCATACAGGTGGGCGGAGCTTAGAACTTTCTCCTGTACACACGCTGGGCGGAGCTTAGAATTTTCTCCTGTACACACACACACACACACACACACACACACACAAAGGAGAAAGTGAAACGCTAATTGAAACACGATTTATTTAATAAACGAAATATTCAAGGTATATATTTACAAATACGTGTAATAAATAAACATATCGTTAACACATAGACAATCAAAGATTATGGTATCCAAAGGGTACGGTATCATAGGTACCAGGCACTGGTAACGTTTCCTATAGGTGTTACGGCACACCTTTGTACCCTAAGTTCCTTCACGCCCCCAGCTTCTGCGCCCGAAAATTGTGGGTCCTACAGTTAGTTGGGGGCTGGTCGCCCTCATCATCATCCAAGCACACTAGATCCTTCAACGAATCAAAGTTAACGACCCGCCGATTCGCCTGGTTGAGCGTGATACCCTTAGCCTTCACGATATATTTCATATCCTCCCACCCTCACCCGTACCCCATAAGTTTTTGGCCCTGTTGAGACAAAAGAGTCGGCGTATGCGATGTCTCCATACTCATCCTTGATCTCATCAGTTAACTCACCGAGGAATTCACCAATAGGAGGCATGTATTCACCCTCCCTCGCTGTGAATATCACACTATCTGTATCGGCGTACAAAACCCTCCGACCAAGAGAATGCAATAGGCCCCAAAGTTTGATGCGTGCGTAGGCCGTTGTGAAGCTGGCTACAGGTATGTTTGTAACCCGTGAGGTATCTGTGGCCAATTCGGTATTGTTGTACTTTATTATGTAAGTATTACCTACATTCACGATCTCCATGACCTCTTTATCGGGAGCGTTGGCATAATCCCAGACTTCACTATAACTTTGTGCCAAATGAACGTTCCCTTTGCCAGTATTCTGTGCAAATTTTCCCCAAAGACTGTTTAGACACAACTTTGCACTAAAGCGCTTGCCGGTTCTTTACAATTTGGGAACGGTCAAGCTGTATACCTTCACGGTCACGGTAACGTTGAATATAGCCGATTTTTCATCTTCGGTAAACTCCTCGCGGATACCCTGATGCTTCTACCTTATCCTTCAAAAAAGCGTTTATATATGGCGTGAAAAGGTTGGGTAGCTTCTGAAACCTCCACACCTCATGTATCTTCAATATTCTGTAGCCATGGCGAAGCTAGGATCCAGCTCAGGGCTTGTATATACACCTCTGATCTTACGCTGGTTGGTATGTCCCCATTGCTCTGCGCACTTCACGCACAGGGAAACATGAGCTTGTGATCTATAACGACGGGTAAGATCGGCATCCATAAATCGCGTGGGGGGAGCACATCTACGAAAGAAAGGCCGAAATAGTACCCGTTCAAATTTGTTGAGAACACCTCGATGGTGGGCAGGTCAGGTCCCACCAGTTTTCAGGTGCACCACGGGGTACGGATTGTTCTTCATCACGTAGGGATATAAAGAACAGAAGTCGTAGTAATGGAGTTTCACCCTCCGTAGGCGGAAAGTATAGCTTGAAGGGATTTGTACGCCCTCCGAACAAGCTATCACCGCATTTGAGAGGATCCAGCACCATTGAACGCTTGATCGTGTTTATTTCTTCACGGTACTGTCCATCTGTTTCCATCCGTGCATCATACTCATGCTCCCACAAGACTTTGTGAGTGAACTGGGAGCCTATAAGTTGATCGCGGGTGCGGGTCCACGCAAGACTGTCGGCAGGAGATCTACCGTGGATATCTCCTACGATTCCACACTCAGGACGGGGGCATCCGTGCCACCAGCAACCGTTAAAGGAGTACACAGTCTTCTCACCAGTGGCACGGTTTTCGCTTAGACCATCAACCCAAAAAACACGACCATTAACCTTAATGGGTACCCCGTGTTGCGGGCATGCTTTATGTATACACCTGTCTGCTGCTGTATGTGTATGAGCCAGTAAATAGCCTTGTGCCCATAACTGCGGGGATTGTTTCTGTGAATAACGGCTAAGGTGTCTTTAGGCATGAAGTTATTCTTGAACACCGTAAAACATAATGAGGCGATCGTGGTTGCGACTTGCAACGGATCGCATTTGAAACGCCTATGTACATCCTTCTAAAGGCCTGGAAACATACTCTAAGCACGCGCACATCATTCACGCAATAACGCTCACATTCATCAGCTATATTATAAGGATTAGATTCATTAAAACTGTTGTAGCGGTCAAAATCTTCACGTTCATCTGTACTCATACATTCATAGTTAAAGTAATGTTTGGGTGGAGGTAGTCCTACGTAATTTAAAGTTTCGCTAGTGAGGAATGTGTAAGGGAAATATCCTTTTGAAACTTCATCGGCTACGCCCATCACCTTGGGTAGCTTTGCTAATTTACAAGGTGTGAATAATAAAGTGTCTTTAAACTGTACATTACCTCTTATTTGCATCTGTATAGTTTGTTCCTCTTTTCAAGGGATCACCTGTAAATATCTCAGATGACTCGTGCTCAGGCAACTCCTTATGAAGGAAGAGTGTGTCAAATTTTGCCCCGTTATGGGCGCGAATATACACAGTAAATATTTTGAACTCGTCCGCTAACTTGACAATATAGGACACAAAGAGTTTCACAGGGCTATCGTGGGCATTCGTTTTAAAAACGTTTGTCCGTTTACCACATTTGTGACACTCATCACACACGATCTCCATGCACTCATCACAGATAGTCTGGCTTACAAGTAAATGTGGAATAACCTCCTTGGTTTCAGCGTTCGTGTATGTTTCTATATCGTAGTACACAGTTATACAAGGACTATTTTCAGGCTTAGCGTCTTTCATATAACATACATGCTTTACTCCAACCGCCTTATATTTCTCATTGCATGTGAATTTCATCACATTTATGCTTGAAATTCCCCCAATTATCCATCATATGAAACATACCACATTCACAGATTCTCATTTTCCTGCACGTGCCAATTGATTTATGGAGCTCAAAACAGTTATTATTGAAAAATGTGCGTCTACACACATCACAATCCCTCTTCTCAGCTTCAACTACACGGCTTTCACATTTGGAGCTTTTACACTGCTCACATACCATGTGGCAATCTTTACAATGTTTCACTATATCATCCGCAAACTCGATACACCCCTTACACAAATCATGATGTCGTCCATATTTTCGACTTTTATCATAACTCGCGTAAAGGTCCCTTATATTACGGATGGGTAGATACGTTGTTCCTGACAGCCCTAAAATAAGTAGGGGTCTTGTACGATCTCTCACACTGCTTTTAAAAACATACACAGTCCTACGACGATCATCCATTCCAAATACAACTATACGAACATTCATTTCCTGTTCTACCCTTCTCAGCTCTTCAGGACCCATATTACAGTCAAACTCAAGTTTACAGTCTACAGCTAGTTTACGGGCACGCTCCACTACCGTAGGTACCAAATTTTTGACCCGTGTATTTAGTACAGTAAACATACGGCAAGACTACTGCTATAAAGCCGCAACCACGATCGCGTTTATATGCCGTCTATAAATAGCCTGAGAATTGAAGTTAAGAGTATAAGGTGTGGCACTATGACCCGCAACACGGAATACACGGTCAATATTTACCGTGAAGTTGTCCATATTGAAGGCTATACTACTTTGAGAGGCCTGCATTATACGGCCTAATATATACTCTATATCTCAGCTGCCAAGCGTCTGAATGGTATTACTACCCAAAAATCATCTACATCTCCGTCATCTGACCCGAACCCGAAGGACAGCCTCGTCTGACTTCACGTTCGTCGCGGTTCTGAAGGGCAAACTCTACAATACGTTCAACTATGCGCCGTAGTCCGTGTTCAACACCATTGCTATACATGGATCTAGGATCAACCCTGACTATATACCGATTTCTAGTCAAGGCTGGGGTGGGGGTAGCGGTGCGCACCAACTCGAATGTTATGCCATCCTCTACAGAACGAGAAGCTGCTGTGCTGTGGAGGATGTACCCGGAATTGAACAGGAATAAGGGGTATATTTGAGGAAGGTACTATTGTGGGGGTTGTGTCGTAAGACGTAGAGGGTTGGGGCTCTATTACTGGGGTCTAACAACCGGCGCAATCCTGGCACGCTTTATACCTGACGTGGAGGGCTCTTCATCATGCTCCGCTTTGAATTGTCGCGTGCTACAGGTATCGCTGGTGTGGACTCGCAGTGGGATGGAGTCTGTGATCACAACTACACTGTCGTCGGGGTCATCTGTAATATCGATGATGGGGTGCTGTACCTCATCGTCATTCACGGTTCTGTGGGAGAAGAGAAAAAAGACTGTAGAATATAAGGATCATCACTTAAATATTTATTATATTTTGTAAATGACCCACTTAGGAGTGTGACGTGTTAGAAATGGATTCTGTAGGAAAATTCAGGTTCACGAGCTCATCCACATGTATTATATGTGGCCCTACAGGATGTGATAAAACTGTGTTTATGCTTAAAATCATTAAAGAAAAGGGAGAGGTTCTCATAATGTTTGCATAAAGTTATATGGTGCGATTCGACGTATCAATCAGTGTTCAACGAGTACCAAGATGATATTTTGTTCCACAAAGGTGTATATGACGTTAATTCGTTAAAGGGAAGTGAACATACAGTCATTGTAATTGACGATCTCATGTTGGAGATGGATAAAACGTTTGCCGAGACATTTACAGTATTCTCCCACCATCTTAACATAAGCGTGTTCTTCATCAATCAGAATCCATTTTTCAAAAATAGATACATGCACGATGTGTCGTGAAATACACAATATCGTCTTATTCGCAGAATATAGAGATGTATCACAAATTGGGATATTAGCCAATCAAATTTTTCCGAATCAGCGTAAGGAGTTTTTGGAAGTTTATAAAGAAGCTACAAGCCCCATTTACGGATATTTGCTTTGCGACCTTCATCCGCGAAATACGTATAGGGTGCTTCTACGAACGAATATATTTCCAAACGAGCCTGAAACGGTGTATATTCCATAATGACAAATAGGCTAAAGAAATACCTTGAATTAATAAAAATCTATCATCGACTGCCCCGGGCAATGTTTACTAAAAATATCGACACCGACTTTTTAAAACGCATCTGTCAAATCTGTTTTAACGTTATAAATTGCAATGTATCAATGAAACCCCCTCAGAAGGCTCGCCTACGCCGTTACAAGGACATAATACGTGCACTCGCTCGTTAAAGTCAAACTGTGGGGAAGAAAAAACGAATTATTGTACAAAGAGGGGGATCATTCTTCCCCATCTTATTTTCAGTTTTGGGTCCTTTACTGACTAGATTAATGTAATGAAGAAAGTGGTAGTGATTCCAAACGAGGTGTATGCTTCACTGCAAAGTTCAAAGAATCCAGACATAGTTCTAGAACTCCATAAAAGCAGGCTTAAAAGAATGGAAAGCGAATTGTTAGCCTTTTTAAACAGTGAAAAAACACCTGATGAGAAAAGAATCTTATACCAAGAAGCTCTGCAGAAATTTCTTCACGAGTACGAAAATTATAAGAATCCGACAGAGATCCCCGTGGTTATTAGGCACAGCACGGACAACGATGGGCATGGTGACATAGGGCCTGTGTCCGACGATAGAGCTGACCAACCAAAGATTAACGGGTCGGCCACACAACATATCGAGCATGCATTAAAAAGCACCCTCCCACATACATTGAGGAATAAAGATTTAAGTCTTTATAATCTATTGATCTATTGAATGATGATCCGAACATAGAGTGGACCGATACAGGTGAGATCATTGTGGAGGGAGCAAAGGTACAGGGATCGAATATCGTAGACATCGTCCATGATCTGGTGAGAAAGTGGGATAGACCCTCACTATCAGGATGGAAGCATATTAAAGCCAGACTACAAAAGATAAATATCCCCAAAGAAATGATAGAAAATTTGAACAGGTTAAAAGACTTGGAACATGCGTCGCACGTGCCACAATTGAAAACGCCATAAACCCCTCTGGTAACACCTCTGAAGAGGAGAATGAAGAGGTTAAACAACGGTCAACCCTACCCACGTGCCTCTAAAATACGCAAATAGCTAACATATTAAGAAGACATTATTATGACATTTCTAGCCCATTCTCCTACGGAGGCGTAGATAGACTGTACAGAAGTGTTTACAATGATAGAGTAGGGAAGAAAGATGTTGAGAGGTTTTTGCGGGAGGAGGACACACACACTTCATAAGCCTGTGAGAAAAAGGTTTAAAACAGCCAAGACAACAGCTGCATCACTTGACTCTATTTGGCAAGCAGATTTAACAGACATGCAAAGATATTCAGTGTATAACGATGGTTACTGCTACATTCTATTCATAATAGATGTATTCTCTAAATATCTGTGACTAATTCTCTGAAAAAATAAATCGCCTGAAACATTTGCTAAATCCATCAAAACGTTGATGTTGAAAGAAAACAGGGTTCCCGGCTATTTTTGTACGGATATGGGGAAAGAATTTATAGGCCGAGCCTTTCAGAACATGCTGACATAGTTTAATATCAGCTACTACACTACCAATTCTCTCCATAAGGCCGCTTTAACTGAAAGAGTTCAACGTACCATAAAGGAACGCAGGCACGGATATTTAACACATAAAAACACATTCAGATATATAGACATTCTGGAATCATTGGCCTCATCATACAACCGCTCACACCATCGCACGATTGGGACAACACCTAATGAGATTTTAGAAAGAGATACGCGCCAGGAGCCTGATGTGAGAAAAGATGGAACACTGCGCCACACCCCACACGTTTCAAAATCAATGATTATGTCAGGCTATCGCGTTCGAGAAATAAATTCGCGAAGGGATTTGAGCAAGGATGGACACGTGAGATTTTTAAATTTAGTGCCATGAGGTTTAACAGCGAGATAATGATGTGTTACGTTGAAGATTTGAATGGCGAGGAAATCGCAGGAGGCTTTTACCGCGAGAAGTTGCAGAAAGTGGCATTTAATTTAGGAAAAAATGTGTTTAAAATCGAAAACATTTTAGGCAGCAAAGCTTCAGGAAAGAGAAAAATGTACCTGGTGAAATGGCTCGGGTACCCAGAAAGCTACAACACCTATATAAAAGCTGCTGCAATAATGAAGCTTAAACAGTATGCAACGTGGCGCCTAACCACTTCTATGTCACACTCCCGTCCTCTTCTTCTCTGTCTGCACACCCTAACAACACTCTGGCAAACTTTGTAACAGAACCCCATGGGCCCATTGAATTGGAACGTGATTCGTACGAAGCTTATGTTTGTGAATTCCAGTTAGCCACCAAATTTTTAACTCTTGAAAATAAACAGGTCATATTTCTGATCCTTAGAGGAGTCGATGAGTGTAAAAATTAGGCATAACCTTAGATAACACTATGCGATCAATCCTGTTTAGTGGGGTACAGTACTATAGTACAACTGTAACACTAGGACACGGTCATTATGACACAGCCACGGACATTGTGACGGGCTTAAACAAGAGTCTTGAAAAGTCGTACCTGATAGCCGATTTACTTTTTGAAGTCGTAAACATAGATACGCCTGCAAACACGTTGAAGTTAAAATCAACGCTTAGTAGAAATATTAAAGACAAAGAGCTGTT
Source organism: Bathynomus jamesi (assembly GCA_023014485.1). Taxonomy (NCBI): domain Eukaryota; kingdom Metazoa; phylum Arthropoda; class Malacostraca; order Isopoda; family Cirolanidae; genus Bathynomus; species Bathynomus jamesi. Next base: position 52,438 of record JAJOZX010002996.1, on the reverse strand, counting down.
CACAATTGTGGCCGAGGGTCAATATGGTGCAGCCCTCCAAAGAGACACCTTTCATGAGGCAAAACATGACTTGTCCAGCTTAATGTATCAGTTGAAATTGGAGAAATTGGGTGAAAGCTATCCATCCCCAGACATGTGCTATATTTACAGCAATATCGTGGAGCACCAGTTTGCTGGGGATACTCATGCACGCCTGCTATACATTGCTCACATTCGCAACCATAGCGGGAAGAGTTTGAGTATTACATATGACAGACCTCATTATGTGAATGTCGCAACTAATTTAATAACCAATATCTCAATATATATAAGAACGATTGAGGGAAAAATTTCCGATTCGGTAATGGGAGCTTAACAATGAAGCTGCACTTTCGACACACTGAGTTACAATGGACAGAAAGCCTTTCACAGTCTATCGAGGTGTGAGATACCAGCGTGGTAGTGGACTTGGATCCACTTTTCAACCGTACTACGTACGGCTGTTCCTTTGCTGAAGAGGGGTGCTAGATACTTCGGGAGGAAAGCGTTACAATCAGGTCTTAACACGGCAGAAGACATATTGGCTGGGGCTAAACCTAAAGAAGCTCTAAAAAAACACTTAAAGCGTACACGGGACGAAATCGTCAAAGATGCAAAGAGAAAAATGCGTAGTGGTGGGAAAAAGAAGAGGGCTGTCCGGAAGAAGGGATTACCAGCACGTGGCAATAAACGTAAAATGATATAAAAAAGAAGTGTTCTCAGCGAATGAAACCTATGGTTGACCTTTTTTTTGACTGATATAAGCTAAGGACATTGATCTCATGAATCATAGTTTGTTTACTACTTGTCGAGAGAGGAGGCACTATTTCTAACTCGTCATGGCACGCTTCATCTATCCGTGTAGTTCACAATGTTGTAAATCGGAGCTGTCCCTCTTTGACATGCCCCCACCTCAAGTTTCTATTGAACACAGTGACTTTATTACAATTAACCCTTTAAACACAATTAGTTCTCCGAGTGCTCCTGTAGAATTCGTGATACCCAGCTCAGGCCCTTACTTTTTTGAGCCAAGCTGTGTGCACGCGTACGCTAAACTACGTATAGCCCATTCTGATGGAACGGACTGCGATGACAAATATGCTGTATACCCTGAAACAAACTTTCTGCACTCCATATTCAATCAGTGTGACGTATATTTAAATCAGATCATCATATCGGCAGGAACGTGGTACTATCACCTAAGGTCCTATTTGAAAAATGTGCTGAACTTTTCCGAAGAAGCGAAGAATACCTTTTTAAATGCCGAGGGCTATTATCAAGCTAAAGACGAAAGTAGTATAAAGGACAAATTTAAAATTTTTAAAAACATATACGAGTGTTTTGGACGCCTGCATACAGACTTCATATTCCAGGAGAAGTTGCTTGTGAATGGGATGGATATGAAAATAAAGCTCACCTGCACGAATCCTGAGATCTGTTTAAATCTGGATACTCATCAAGAAGAGGGAGGAAAACCCGTTGTGATTCTCATTATGGAGACATACTTCAGCGTACGGCGAGTGAAATTAAGTAAAATTAACAAATAGAAATTGAGAAAAATTTACTATACGCCACAGTAAAGTACCCAATTAACAGAGTACAAATCAAACTATACATGGTGCCAGCATGGTTGGCATCGAAACAGATAGAAAACATAGCCCTGGGAAATCTACCTAAAAGGATATTAATTGGAATGCAGGAAAACAATTCGGTGGATGGAAAATATAAAAAGAATGCCTTTAAATTCGAGAATTTCGGCCTTAAAAATATAAATCTATGCGTTAATGGCGTTGCGTTGGGAGGAACATTGGATACGGACTACTCATCAGACGCTGTGTTCACGTTTTGCGCCAGAGCATATAGTAATCTAGCCCATATTGCAGGTGATTGTGATGAGCTCGGGATTGGGGTAACGAAGAAAGAATTCATCGATCAATTTAACCTTTATCTGTTTGACATCACACCTGACTTATCTGCTAGTGTAAATACACACTTAAGTCCACAACAGAGTGGAAACATCTCAGTCAGATTGGAATTCGCCAAGCCGTTAGGCGCGCCTATGTACTAGTATACCTCGAGTCACAAGCCCTAATAGAAGTAGACAGATTTAGGGGTGTTTTCACTGACTTTTAAAATGGACGCGAATACACTTCAGAGAGTAATGAATAGTGAACGAATCACACGTTCCAAATTTATCGGTGTGTTTGCGAAGAATGAAACATTGAAATTGTCAACTGGACAGATTGCGGTAGTCTTATTGTGAACACAGATGTTATTGGTAGTGATGGGATTTATTGGTTTGCAGTCTATTTTAAAAATAGGGACCGCATGTACTATTTTGATTCACTCGGCACCCAACTCTGGAGTGACCCTGTTATTGTAAAATTTCTCGAGCAGATGTATATCTCCGAAATTGTATGGAATCCCTTCCGTCTACAAGGATGTTTTAGTAATACTTGTGGGCTGTACTGCCTTTGATTTCTCATGCATATGTCACGTGGTAAAGAATTTATAAATTTTTAAAATTATTCGACCCATGTCACACTCAACTAAACGACGAAATGATATGCAGACAGATAAAAAGCCGTTTTCCGGTTGTGTGCACTCGTTGTATAGTATGATGTTTTCGTGTGTATATATATATATATATATATATATATATATATATTTGAAACCAATAATGTTAGTTTGTGTATTCTGTAGCTTATTTAAGATGGTTATTGTAGTAAAAACGTGATTTCTTTAATTTAATAAATTTATGAAAATACAATGTGTTCTTCCCCGAAAAAAAAGATCAAAACAAGAAAAAACTTACATTATTTCGTTAATAATGTGACAATCGCTGGGTTGACTGCTCGGTAAAACTTCTACCTCCGTATTCATGTCCACGACATGCGTTTCTTCAAAACGAAAAGATTGTAAAACACGAGTCAAATCCTCATCGGACCTTTAAAGAGAAAGGTTAAATAATTAGTTCATACTGATTCTTTTTTAATAAAAACCTAATTGCTTAAAACATACGCAGAGTATACATATAGTAAGAGTATTACAATGTGAAGATATCTTCGAATCGCTGAGAAGCTCGTTTAAAAGAAAATAATGCTGAATAACATGTATTATGGAAATTATAAAATTATTTAAAACTTGCAAAGGATTGCTATAAAAAATTCAACGAATCACACCAGGACTCTAGCATAATATTAATTGAAAACTAATCTATAATTGCGGATACCTACTATTTAAATGAAGCATTTTTAATGTGATGAGATGAATTACTACAATCCTCCATATATATGATGAAATAATCCAGAACAGTGCTCTTTCTCCTAATGACAGGCATACTAAATAAACAACCAATTCGCGAATAATTGACTACAAAAAATAAAATTACAGGCACATAATTACTTACATTTCTACGGCAGTCCCTTGCATCGGATCGTAAGGAGTGTCATTGCAAATATCATCAAGAGTTTGTGTTGGAAATAGTGCGTCCCGGTCGGCTGAGTTTAAAAGATTAATTGTAGACACCGCTGCAGTGTCTCCAACTTGATATAAATCCGGTAACTGTAAAGTTCTTTATTCATGACGGAGGGAATGTTTATTCACTGGTGAAAATAACTACTGTGACTCCCAGCTGGATATTTCCTTTTACATGCATGATCCCGAAGCACTACCCCCAAAAGACTAATAGGCGGTTCGTAAGTTTGGTGATTGGTTGTCAATATATCTGGGAGGGGCTATGTTAAATTTTGTGTACGAATCGTAACACCGATATAACGGACCCACGATTTGGACGTCCTGAGTGGTCGACTAATGGTGTCTTTATCTTCTCTCCGTAGATTTAATGCCCACATCTCAAGGTGTATGAGCTCACTTGCACGATCTGTCACGACAATATTTTGCATTAATATTTGCGCCCATACTATTCTCGATTTTCTCATTTTGGAACCCACCTCTTCATGCGATATCCCTCACCCCTTTGCAACATTGATCAACATTTGCCACTTGCAATCTCTACCACGACAATATTTTGCATTATTATTATTTGCGTTCATGCTATTGATCCTCAAGTTTTCCCATTTTGGATAGGGAGATGGACAATTTGAGCAGCGGCAAGTCGTTACAGGAATATCTTCATCAGAGCCCCTCAGCTCAGTACCACAGAATTAGCGCCGCTACTCTTCATAATCCTGACATAGATCATTACCAGAGAGAGCACAGTAACATCCGATGACACAAAGATCATTAGAAAATAAGAAATCTAGAAGATCTCTACAAGCAGAATGTTTTTGTAGAGATACAACAGGATTTAGTCATTTTTGTAAAAGTATAATAAAAAGATTAGTTTCAGAGTTCATCCGGGCTCGAGACCCGGTGACGGCCGCCGGCGCGCGGTAAACGACCATCCTTCCGCACAATTAGTTGGTAGATAAATGGGTACCCTGGGTGACCTACTGGTTAAGACGCTGTGTTGCTGGTGTTTCGGATTCTACGTTAAACTGAAGGTCTAAGACGGAGTGAAAAGCTTGACCTTCGTCAGAATGAACAATTCGGGGGGATGCTAATCGAATGTTACCAAAAAAGTAGGACGTTTTTAATGCATGAAGGATGGGACAGGGATAATGATGTAGTAAGTCTTAGGAAAAGTCGCTTGGTTTTTATATGAAGTTTAACACTGAGAAATTTGAACTGTTACGGTATGGAAAAAAAGTAGGAACTAAAATCCATGGAGTGTAAAAGAATATTAGACGCATGGTACAGAACAAGCCCCGATGAGTCGGGTATACCTATGTGAAGTGGAGAGTAAAAGAAGTCAACTCACTACTTCATCAGACGAACTCGAGAGGAGGGCGATAAGCTTGAGCTTCGTGAAATGAGGAATCATCGTACGGAACATTTGAAGGGTTGAAAGTATATATATTATATATATATATATATATATATATATACTGGAAAGATAGACCAAGGGAGAACGCCCACCCTCATAGAAAAAAAAGAATCTGAAATTAAGGTACAGAAAATTGATGCTTTTTCTTTTAAAAAATGTGCCTGTATAATAATAATAATAAAAATAATAATAATAATAATAATAATAATAAAAATAATAATAAACTTTTTATTATTATGGAAAGTACACGCAAAGAAAAATAAAATATAAAAATAAATTTAATGCGAACTGAAATGACAAACAAAATTTGAAGTCAGCGCAGGCGAAAATCGGTTTTGAGACGAGATGTAGGCCAGGAGAACCTATGCAGTTAACCTTTTTGCCCGACACTTCACCTGTGTTTCGTCTGTTATACCTTTAGATTCTTCTGCCTTGGGATAAAAAAAAAATTGTTTTCAAAGAAAGGATCGCGGACAAGTTAGAGATTTAAAATGTATGAATTAAAATTTTTAGTTTTTAAATAATTATTCAGTATTTTTGTAAGATTTTTCTTTTAAATGTTCAAGTTCATTACATCATGAATGAGATATATATACACACACACACATATATATATATATATATTATATATATATATATATATACACACAGTGTTTAAAGTGTGTATTGTTATTTTGTGTGCATTTTTCTTTTATTGTTAATTAAATATACTAGCGTGAAAGTACGATTTAATTTTAATTGAAAATAAATGAATAAAGGAATCTCTTCTTGATTTCGCGGATTTTTGTTTATAAAAAATTATAGGAGATATAGAGAAAGGATTGTCAAAAGTAAATAGACACTTTCGGTTTGGCTTTAGAGTAATTTTTTTTATCATATATATTTTCCTTGTTCGTATTTCTTATACTATTATTATTTTATTTTTTATTTTTTTATCATATATATTCCATCGTTTGTATAGAATGAACTATTGTATATTTATTTTCTATATATTTCGCGAAATTGATTCCAGTAATTCGTCTAAATAAACAGAATGATGTAATGGTGTTTTATTTAATTCGGTTTCATTGTATTTCTTTTATTATTAATATTGGGATTCGTTTAAATAATTAGTTCTCTTATTGAACAAATTTAAGGAGAAAGTCACTCTTGCCTTTAGTAAATAAATAAGTAAGTAGCAACTCATCCTAATAAGGTACACCTGAACATAATTAAAATATATATCGGTATCTAGCAACTCACAACCCTCGGTATCTAGCAACTCACAACCCTCTATATAACAGATGCTGGGCCCTGGACGCTCATTATGCGATGGACTCTGGTGGAATAAAGAACTCTCTCCTCTCTCCTTCTTAGGTTAAGGTTTAGGTTAGGTTTCCCTTTGGGGGGGGAGGAAATCCCACCTTCTCCCCCAAAGACCCTCCGCTTTCTCCTTTCTCTCAGGTTAAGGTTACCCCTTTGGGGGGAGGTCATCCTCTTTTTCCCCCAAAGCTCCCTCCCCCTCCTCCCTTTGCAGCATTGATTTGTTGCATAACCCCTTCCCCCTTCATTGCACAACCCTTCCCCCTTTTTGCATAGCCCCCCTTTGTTGCATAACCTCTCGCAACATTGATCGACATTGCAACATTCTTGCACTCGTCCATTTTACGCTCATACTACTGGCGGGAAAAAGCATAAGTAGCCAAGAAAATTGTACAGGAAAGAGGCGAATATATAAACTAGCTCGACAATTACGTTATGCACACATAGAAACCATACACTACTGGAGACGATGGTTGCATAAACTAGAATAATAATATCAACTACCTGATATCGTCACAAAAGCCTTGAACGTATGTTTTGTGTTCATATAAAATATATACAGCTCAATTTACCTAGGTATCGGACCAACGAAGAGAGAGAGAGAGAGAGAGAGAGAGAGAGAGAGAGAGAGGAAGAGAGAGAGAGTTTCCCTTTTCAAGAGCTAAAATAAAACGATACAATTATGAAAAAATAAAACAGTTTGATATTACAGGGCAAATAAATTAATCAATGAAGAAACTTCCAAACTCAGTTCGTAACACCGTTTCCAAATAAGCTAAGAGAAGACACTGACCTCGGGGGTTCGGACCCCGATGATGCTGATAATAAATAATAATACTGGAGTTAGAGGAATGAACCATTCGTTGGCTTGAATGTTGAGCTTGTTTCTGGCACTCCACAATCATTATTATTAAACTCAATGTGAAAGTATACTGAATTGATTTAAATTTAAGCAATAAACAAAAACCAATTTGTTGGGTAGTTGGTAGGGCCTCAGTGTAAACTGTAAAAAATTTGATAGAAGAAAAGTGCAACTTAAATTATGGCTTTAAAGAATGTACAGTATATTCAATGTTTCCATATCTTCAACTCTGCAAACGATGAAATGGTTGCTAATATTTTAAAATCAATTGAAAAAGGGTTTGAATAATGTTTAAAGTGATTTCTTATATTGCAGATAAGAATTCAGGTGTAGAGATGGATCTACCCGTTCTATGACAGACGCCCTTGTGTTTGTCCACCCTTTGCTGAAGATGTAGGACTGTTTATGCCACGTACTTGGCTTGGCAGCCAACACACGACTATAAATATAAAAGGGAGGACTTAATGTATTTTGGTAGATTTTACCTTGGCTCGAAGAGTTTTTGTAGTTAATAAATACTTGAAGGAAAGGGAAAAGGCGATAAAATGAGAACTAGGAACTATATAATGGGAATCGAAGCCGTGTTGCTTGGTTTCAGAGTCAGCGTTCTTGCCATTCACGCCATTCAGAATCCCAGTGCGCGTAAAATGCATTCACATGCTTGATGGAGCATGGTCACACAGCGCCAGGTTAGTAGGTAAAACCGTTTTCCTATAAGCGAAATGAAGACACTGAGGTCGGGGGTTCGACTCCCGATGATGCTGGTAATAATAATACAGCTAGGAGCAATGGGCCTCATTAATTTGCCTGAATGCTGTGTCAGTTTCTGGACCTCTTCAATCATTATATTGTGGTCAAAGAGCGTAATTATTGTCCTCCCTTGAACGAACGTTTTTGGGATTCTTCAAGGTTTTCGAGAATAACTTTTATCAATGGCAATTTAAATTTTCTTTATTTTTAATAAAAAAAAAAAATTATGGAAAACTTGCAAAAACACAAAGTGTAAGAAAAGATGCCCCAAAAAATGGGTGAAAATTCTCAAAAAATGAAAAAAAAAAGAACCGATCGTACCGCAACCTGCACCAGTTCGCCACTGCCAGCAAGTGAGTCGCAGTTGATCGCATCTAAGCGTAGTGAATTATCATCGTAATTTGTTTGCACCCCCTCTCCAAAAAAAAAGGTAATATAATAAAACTTACATTGAATTTGGATTTATTTGGACTGCAAATCCTGAACAACCAGAACTATGGTGCGGAGTGTGCGGACAAGTTTTTTCAAACAGATGCGTTGCTCCACTGAGGCTTCGGAAATATCTTGAAAAACATAAACACTTGAAGAACAAATCAGTGGACTTGAAGTAAATTGACACATGACATCGGTAAAAAAAACTATGCCCCAAATGTCTATTCTGTCATTGTTATACTGGTTTGCCCGAGTCAGCTTTTTTTTTCGTGTGTTCGTTCAATTTTGGGATTTCGCCCGATTTCTGATGTGACCTTGAGACAGGATTTCCTTGTTTCCAATAAGACTCGCTAGTTATAATAACACTAATGTCTCGGGTTGTTTAACCTCCATCGTAACATCTAAATTCATATGACGGAAAGGACCTACACCATTTCGTGGGATCCCAACCACTACCCCAACATGGAGAACCCAGAGATGGACCTCGATCGCTGAAATCTGAGGTGCGAGCAGAGATTCAAACCAAGTACCTTCAGATTAACAGCTCAGCGTTTTACCCAGGCTAATTTGGAGGGTCAACATTTGTAAAATGATTCCTCTCGACCGAATGAATGAAATGTTATATATATATATATATATACAGGGTGTCCCAAAAGGTATGGCCTAAAAATAACTTTTACAATTTTTTTATTATACGTAACTGATAGAGTTAAAGAACAATGACAAAAACAGGCATGAATGCTTTAAGTTTTATTTAATATAGTTAGTAAACCTCCACATGATGTCCACCGTTCACAACAACTAGTCTAATTCTACGTTCAAATTCTAAAAAAGCTGAACGTATGAAATCTGGTGTAAGTGATGCGCATACCGTATGTCATAAAAAGGCGCTTAGCAAAAAGGTGCTTAGCTTAACTTAGCCTAGCTCCTTAGCCTAACACATCAAATAGCCTCGTACTGTAGTTGATGCCGGAAGTTAAGTGCCGTAAACTGTTTAAATGATGAATTTTGAAATCAGTGAGTAATTTCCCTGTCTGAAATTTAGAATTTGGACGTAGAATTAGACTAGTTGTTGTGAACGGTGGATATCATGGGGAGGTTTACTAACTATATTAAATAAAACAAAGCATTCATGCCTGTTTCCATCATTGTTCTTTAACTCTATCATTTATAATAAAAAAATTGTAAGTTTATTTTTAGACCATACCTTTTGGGACACCCTGTGTGTGTGTGTGTGTGTGTGTGTGTATATATATATATATGTTAAACACAGACCGTGCATGGAACAAGGAACTCTTCTGGGAAAATTAAATCCACTAATTTTCCCAGAAGAGTTCCTTGTTCCATGCACGGTCTGTGTTTAACATATAATGTTCTCAGGGAACCATTCTGAGTTTGTGTATATATATATATATATATATATATATATATATATATATATATATATATATGAAAATTAAAATTAAAAATATATTTCTCATGACATTTGCCCATATTTCACAACTACTAATTATATTGAAAATAAAAAACTGGATCGATTCGTGCATATTTAGAGGTGACGCAACTCGAAGCCTTACTATCATTATAATTTATAGGTACAGTTTGGGGTGGCAAATTTCTTCAAACTTCCGCCAGCCACCCTTAACTATTAATGGATATAGCTCAAAATCCGGTCTTAGGTCTTTTTCCATATAAGAAATAAGAAATGAGTGAATGTATCAGATTTTATTTGTGCATTTTAAGGTTTTACCGTATACAGGGTGTCCCATAAGTCCAGCATCATAGGAGAAATTCATATTTTTCTATTTCTACAAACCATAATTCATATATTTCTCTTTCTACAGGCTATAATGTCTGTGAGCAAGGAAGAACGAATCCAGATAATTCTACTCATAGGAAGTCGGAGTCAAAGAGAGGCCGCTGCTGAATTCAACAGGCTGCATCCAGACCGCGAGCCAATAACACAGAGTTATGTTAGCAGACTTGTTGCAAAGTTTAAGGAAACAGGATCCATAGAAGATAAACCACGCAGTGGACCTTCAAGGAGGTCCACTGACGATGATACAGCGACTGCTATCCTGGCTCATTTTAACAGAAGTCCCAATAAGTCTCTTCGGCGATTGTCCGCCGAGACAGGAGTGTCGAAAAGTAGCATCCATCGCATTCTTCAGGCTCACATATAAACTTCAGATCCTACAGAAATTAAGCGAAGATGATCCCGACCGGCGGATGGAATTTTGTGAATGGGCTACGGCACAATATGCTCGGGATGCCAATTTCCCGTCCACCATTCTGTTCAGTGACGAGGCTGTTTTATATGGAAATGGTGAGGTAAATCGACAGGTATACCTCTTCAAAGGAACAAGGTGCATCTCGGGTGATGGTATGGTGTGGCATTTGGAAGGATCGCATCATAGGCCCCCTCTTTTTCGATGAACATGTCACTGGAGGGACCTACCTACGTATGCTCAAGGAAGAAGCATTGGATAGGACGTCGAGGGCCTGTGGAATGGCCAGCTAGAAGCCCGGATCTCACGCCACTAGATTTTTATCTCTAGGGCCACTTGAAAGCGCTGGTATACGCAGAGAAAATTAGGAGTGTTGAACATTTGCGGCAGCGTATTATTGGGGCATGTAACACCATTACTCCTGACATCATTCACCGTGTGCTTGCTGACTTGGTATCACGTCTGAATTTGTGTATTGAAAACAATGGTGGACATATTGAGCACGTTCTGTAAATAAAAGCTTTTGTTTTGCCTTTTTTATTATTTTTCCTATGATGCCGGACTTATAGGACACCCTCTGTGTGTGGCTCACCCTAATATATATATATATGCGCCTCGGTGGTGTAGTGGTTAGCATCGCTGCCTACGAATCCATCGGCCCCGGGATCGAGACCCGGTGACGTCAGGCGGCGAACAGCAAAACCCAGCTGTTCATCCTTATACACTATAAAAAAATTGGTGGGTAGATAAATGGGCACCGTGGGTGGCGACTGACTCATGGCTCCTTTGAATAGATGTCTAATTCTTTCTGATAACTTTTCTGACTATTTTTGATAGGTAGAGGCACAACCTCATCGAAATAACTCCATAAATTAACCTTCGGCTTCTTTTTCAAAGGTTCTTGATCTTCTCGTGAAACAAAATCAGTTGCTTCATTGCCATAGTTTATATTACGTGCAGGACTAGCGTTAGGTGATGCAGATATAATGATTATCTCATTTTTTACAAACTCAGGCACTGTTATGCAAGCAAATTTGAAACGAGAATCTAAAACGTGAGAAATCATGCGAGTAATGTCTGCCTTCCACTGCCTGAAACGACTCTCTAAATTTTCTATTAAATAATTTTTTATAGTATGAACACCTGCATTGTCAGTTATGTTGGCAAAAATACCACGAGACCTGTTACATCGGGAGACACGATGTGAAGACAAGAAGAATCAGAGGAAAAGTCATTCGTTAATTTTTCACATCGACTCAGAAGCTTTACAACACAATGAATTAGAGTCCACTGATGATTACTGAAGGTTGCTACAGTATGTCATAGTCCGAGGGGTTGGGTACGATTCGATGTGGCCGACTCGATGCGACCCAACTCGATGTGGCCGACTCGATGTCAGGACAACTCGATGTGATATCCCTAAGGGATATCTTCGTTAGTTTTAACGAAAATTTCACAACTTAACCTAACCAATCGTCAAGGGCGTATAGTTGACCTAACCGGGCATTCAGTTAACCTACATTAAATATATAAAGAAAATGAAATCGACTTGGCCTGGCATCGACTTGGCTTGACATCGAGTTTTCCTGACATCGAGTCGGCCACATCGAGTTGGGTCGCATCGAGTCGGCCACGTCGAATTGTCCCTGCCCCAGTCCGAGGCGTACGCAACAACCGCAGTTTTTCGTTGAAGTCGTTGTAGCATATAGAATGTAGAGTTCCATTGGGTGATAACGTCTGTTTTAAGTTTGTTTTCAGGTAAATTATGTTGCTTCTGGAATTCTTTAAGTGTGTCAAAGGCTGGAGATGAAGAATTAAAACGCAACAGATTGGGCCCGCAATTACAGATATCTCTGAAACAGACTTCTGGCTGAAAAGGGCTTCATCAACTGCAAGTGCTAAAGTATGATTCGCACAAGCAACAGGAGTAATTTTGAGAACGCTAACAGCTTTAGTAATATTACAGCCAGTGTCGTGCACAACTGCATGCTCACGATCGCTCTTTATTGACCATTCTTGCAATATAGAGGTCAATGGAATTGCAAATTTTTCATGAGTATGGGAATCTGGCAGATTTTTGGTGGCTAAAACATGCTGCTTTTGCTCACATTTACTATTAATTCTATGTGCTGTCAAACTGACAAATGCTTCAGTTTTTTATAGTGACGCCTAATAACCCAAATAAAACTAATATTCGGAATTCGGTATTCGGCAGAATAGTTTTGCACCAAATATTCGGTATTCCGTGAATTTTAGTATTCGGTACATCCCTAATACTCGTATATATAATGTTACACACAGACCATACATGGAACAAGGAACTCTTCTGGGAAAATTAAATCCATTATAGTCTGAATAAATAATGGTAAATGACAAATACTAAAGTTTTTCTTTTTCGTGATAGAAGCCCAATGTGAGCAACGAGTCATGACCGGGTCATGATTTAATTTTCCCAGAAGAGTTCCTTGTTCCATGCGCAGACTGTGTAACATAAAAGTTTCTCAGGTGACCATTCTGAATTGTATCGTGTATATACAGTATATATTAGGGTGAGCTACACATATAATATATGGTAAAAAAGTAAAATGCACAAATAAGAGCTTCTGATACATTTTCTCATCCTTACATAAAAAGAGACCTGAGACCGGATTTTTAGCTAAATCCATTAATATTTAAGGGTGGCGTAAGTTTCAAGAATTTTGAAACCCCCAAACTGTATAATTATACTAAGGCTTCGAGTTGCACCACCTCTAAATATGCACGAATCGATCCAATTTTTTATTTCCAACATCGTTAGTAGTTGTGGAATATGGGCAAATATCATGAGAAATATATTTTTTTCATTTTCATTTTTTTGGACCACTCTAATATACTGTATATATATATATATATATATATATATATATATATATATATTTTAATTGGGGTTGTTTAACCTCCTTCACAACATCGAAGGTCATATGACGGAGGGGACCTAGAGCTTTACGTGGGATCCGAACCACGGGTCGCTCCATAATCTGGGCGCAGAGGACGGTCTCCCATCCAACTACTACCCAGACCCAAAGTCGCTTAACTTACCCTAATATAATATATATATATATTGTGTGTGTGTGTGTGTGTGTGTGTGTGTGCGCGCGCACGCGCACGTGCAGGTTCTTCTACTGAACTTTCTTTTACGAGAAAATATAATGCTACAGATATATTGTGTTTTATAACACATTACTGTATTATAATAATAATATAATTAAATTTCTTTTACTTTTTCCTCATAGTTTGGCTTTAACGTTTAGAACCATGATATAACAAAATAATAATCAGTCAGGAGGGTCAGAAAATGGCACAGTGCTAAGATCGAAGGTTTGCTGTCATGTTTAAATGTACTCAGAAATTCCGAAATAGATAGTTGAAATTCGTGTCTGCTCTTATTTGAATCAATGCATCATATATTGTATTTATGTATTCATGCTTTGTTTTTAAAAGTTAAAGAATTATGACTAGCTTAATATATTAAAGCGAATGATAATTTTAGCCAAGGAAAGGCTCCCATTCATTAATTTACAAACAATATTGCTCTAAATATCCCATTTAAGAATTCCATATTATATAGTATTACTCTTATTCTCATGCATATATATATATATATATATATATGTTGCAACTTAGAATGGTTCCATGAGATAAGTTTTATGGAATACGCAGAATTAATGTGCATGGAACAAGGAACTCTTTTTTTTTAGATTAAATCCGCTCTAGTCCAAATAAGTATGATAAATGGTAAATACTGAAGTTTTTGGCGTAAATTGAGGTTCTAAATGTAGCTGTCTATGTGAGCTTTAAATCTAAGGCCATGTCCCAAAGCTGGATCTTATCTGCTTAGCAGATAACTGGTTAGGGAAGCAATATTTATGGATCACTTTGTTAGTGACCCATTGTCCGCGTTGGGCTTCCATCATGAAAAGGAAAAACTTCATAATTTGTCATTTATCATACTTTTTTTTATGCAGGAGGAGGGTCAAAGGGCGAATACCCGCAAAAGCACCCACCCCATAGAAAAAAAAGAGAGCCAGAATCAAGATCCGGGGTTTGGGAGATGCCGAGACACTCTGCGTTTGAAAGATTGGAGATCATAGCAAAGGGAAAGATGGATTGAGGAAGATCGATTCGGAGTTGACCGGGTGAGAAGAAGAAATATTGAAAATACCGATTATTACTTGCGTTAGAGTGTTCGACAGAAAAGGAAAGAGAAGGTGTCGAAAGTCTGGTGCTGCGTGCTCTTCTTAAAGGAGGAGGCATGCAGATAGAGAGGTCATAAGAGCAGTGTCTGTTATAATAATGACAGTAAAGACAGAGTGAGGCAACATTGCGGCTAAGAGAGAAAGATTGAAGACAGTCAGTATGAGACGGAGAATTGATGAGACGAAAAGTTTTTTATTCCATACGGTCAAGTAAAGCTGTGTGGGTTGAGCCACTCCATACAGAGAGAAGCATAATCCACACAGTGACGAACAAGACCCCTGTACAGAGACGGCAACTGAGTGGGTGTGAGAAAACGGCAACGGCGGAGGCGGTACAGCGCAGTAGTAAGCTTATGACCGCAAACAAGAGGAGTGCAGAGCAATTGCAATGTTGATAAAATGAATGCTAGTGCCCTACCCCAGTGCCACCCTCCACCCCACCCAGGGTGCCAAAAAAAGAAAGAAAGGGGGAATTCCCCAAGCAAGCTGGGGGAGTTCACCTAACCTAAGAGTCTTTGGGGGAGAAGCTGGGACGGCCTCACCCCTCAAAGGGGTATACCTAACGTAAGAGAGAGAGAGGAGGAGAGAGAGGAGGAGAGAGAGGAAGAGACCATCCATCGTCTGCGAGACGCAGACGCATAATGGGAGCTCAGGTAGCATCACCTGGCACAGAAGTGTCTTTCGGCCAGTTGGCTTAATGTGGCTTAGAAGGCGTAAATGGCTTGTTTAGGTGTATCTGTATATATATTAACTTTTCAGCTGCCAGATTGCGCTATTAATTTAATTAATGGAGATATTCTTGACAGTTGGCTTAGAAGGCGTAACCAGTCATTTGGTATACATATATATATATATATTAATATATATATATATATATATATACAGTATATATATTTATTGAAGGTGCATTGTTTATATATATTCCTTAATATCGTTTATATATACAACCAAAAGAATTAAATGAAACACCATCACATCATTCTGTTTATTTAGACGAGTTGAGGGAAATAATTCATGAAATATATAGGAAATAAATATACAATCAAAAATAATATACAGCAAAATTACACACATTAAACGAAGGCTATATATACATTCTTAAATAATAATATTAGTACAGGAGAAATCTATATACATATTTAATATATGTATAAGCAAATACACACATATATATATATATATATAAAGCAAAACGTATATATAAAATAAAAAATAATAATAGTACAGGATAAAACTATATACCCATTAATATATATATAAACAGTAAAAATTTATAAAGTCAAAATACACACACTTTATGTTCTACTGCGCTTAACTAAAATACTAAACTCGCACGTGATTGAGTCTACAGTTACATCACTGTTGCTTTGCACTATGCAATAAATACAATTTAACATTATTTCACCGCTGAAGTTATAGGGATGCCTATACTCGATGTAAAGGACCTTCAACTCGTTCAATACTATTTTTGTGCCCACTTTACAAATGGTTGGCAAATTATCTTTAAACACGGACAGAATACAATCAAAAGCATGCACAAAGAGGGCGTCGTTAGCCACAACATCATTATTAAATTCAAGTCTATAAACACTCCGTTCCAGTCGAGGGTTTTTTCTTACCGATCTGAGATTTTCAATCGTGAACTCTTCTTCACAACGCATAGCGGCAGTTGAAATAATCTTAAAAGTCGTAACGACAGCTGCTCATTATATAAGGAAACAATTCTTCAGGGTGAACAGTGTAGGCGAGCTCTGCCCTGTACCGCTCAAGTCCTTTGTACCAAAGTTCATTATATTTCGAGGAGTCTAAAACTTTTAAATAAGCATCCAGCTCTAGACCATTCTCGCCATGTTCATTCCTACATTCGGTAAACCTGTCGAGCAGAGCGGTGTATGTGTATTCAAGAACTGTATGAAAATAAACCATATCTGTAACAGTGCATCTAATATAGGATTTAGCTTGCGGAAACCGGAAATTTCAAACATTTTGAGGAGGATGAAGCGGTTTCGCGTGGACACAAGAACGTTATCAGAGGCATTCTTCCACATTAATCGTATACCAATGCATGGCTGATCGTCATTTATACACAACGTACAAACAATGGCATATGATGGGGTATCACTAATCTGTTCTGTTCTTGTACCTACACCTGGAGGTATTTTATAGCGATTCTCACCCCACTTGTCAACTATCACGAAGACGCTATTCATCTCAACAGTTAAATAAACAACATTCCGTTTACCAGAGGTTGTTTGTCTACAAGTCGTTTCAAGTACATAGTTAATGACACCGGTATTACGCCTGAACACACGCAATGACTTCGTCAAGGACACGTCGTATACGGCATTGAGAATGGTGCTCAAAGGAAGTTCCATCGTTTTCTATTGTGAGGAGTGCACGTCCAGTCGGTTCAAGCTCTGAGATGACTATGAGCAACCGGTACGCGGTTTTGGCTCTGAGACAGGTGTGGGAAACGAGTCACACGGGTGAGTCATACCAAGCGTTAATGTTTCGTGTACAGGTTTGTTCCAGCATGAAAGAATCATGCGAGTACTTGTACCCATTATACCGAGCAATTAGAATTTTTCCGATACATGGGGCAATATTGGGTTTAATGTTTTATCACTCCCCAGATTGCACACCAAACATTTTTGTTCATTTCTACGAACTACACACATTTTATTAACAATCCGGCGCACTATTTGAGAGAAACATGTGCCCGTATTTATCCTTTTTCTTTAGCAGTCGATACACGTCTCTAAATTCTATATTCCAGGAGAAACTGCTTATGAATGGGGTGGATATGAAAATAAAGCTCACCCGCACGAATCCTGAGATCTGCATAATTCTGGGAGCTGATCAAGAAGAGGGTACAAAACCCATTGTGGTTCGTGTGATGGAAACATACCTTCGGGTCCGGCGAGTGAAACTAAGTTCACAAAAACAAATAGAAATTGGGAAAATTTACTATATCCTACAGTAAAATATCCAATTAACAAATCAAACTATATACAGTGTCCGCAGGGTTGGCCTCGAAACACATAGAAAACGTGGCCCTGGGAGTTCTACCTAAAAGGATATTAATTGGAATGCAGGATCACGCTTCGGTGAATGGAAAATATAAAAAGAACGCCTTTGAATTCGAGAATTTCTGCCTTAAAAATATAACTGTATACGTGAATGGCGTTGCATTGGGCGGGGATATGGATACGGACTACTCATCAGACGCCGTGTTTCCGCTTTGCGCAAGAGCTTATAGTAATCTGGCCCATATTGCAGGTGCTTGTGATGAGCTCGGGATTGGGTTACCCAGAAAGAATTCATCGATCAATTTAACCTTTATCCGTTCGATATCACACCTGACTTAAGTGTATTTACACTAGCAGAGAAGTCCACAACAGAGTGGAAACATATATAAAATATATAAAATGTATAATTGCAACAATATTGTGTAAAATATAAGATGTCCTCAATAATCTTAGTCTTTTGCTCTGTAGCTTATTTAATGGATGTTAATTCTGTAACTAATTTAAGTTGGATGTAAAATTGTACTAATTTATAAAACATGATTCTATCATTTAATAAATTGATGAAAATACACTGTCTTGTTCTTAACTAAAAGAAAAAAACTTACATTAGTTCTCCGACGACCTAGCAATTGTTGGACCGGATGTGAGCCAATAATTCGACCTCCGTATTCAGGTTACTGGGTTGGCTGCGCTGTAAGACCTCAAAATCACCGTCGTTTATTTGCGTTTCTTCAAAGCTGTCACGAAAAGTAGCTATAACACGTGTCAGCACCTCGTCGGACCTTTAAGGAGAGAGGATAATTTTAAATTAACTTGATTAGTTCATACATTTTTCTAATAGCCATAGTGTGTGGAAGGATGACTAAACTGTCACAGAGTATCGAGCCCCTGGGCAGATATTAAACAATTAACCTATTTGATTCATCCAAATTAAATTCCATTTGTTTTCATCAAAATATACACAGAAGAGCATATATATATATATATATATATATATATATTAGGGTGCGCCACTGAATAAGGGAGAAAACCTGAAAGTGGTCCATTTCTTTCGCTTGCTTTCTCAATTAAACTACTGAAGGAGAAAACACCACAGACAAATTTTCATTTGAGTAGCCGTTTATTTAGGGGTCGCGCATCAACTATAAAGTTTGTACACAACATACTACATTAGCCCTGTTCAAAAATCAACTTTTTCTTATTTTCATAGGTTTCTGTACTTTTTCCCATGCTTTTTGGCCTGAAAACGCCGAAAATCACAACCATTTTGACCTAGGTTGTTGGGAAGCATTGCCGCATGGAGCTTTAAATTTTCTGCCTTGAAATCGGCCAAAAGCACCAGTTCCGGGGTCCCTTGAATCATGTTTTGCACTATAACTTTTTATCTAAACAAGATAGAGCAACAAAATAGGCACCAAATTAAAGTGTTTTTAATCCTCTTTCTAACTTATACAATTATGATAGTCTTGGAACAAGAAATGGCACATTGGTACATACAAAGATTTCAGAAATATCACAAAATTCGTTTTCTCACACTCAAGGCAGACAAGGCGCCTTATTCATGACACAAATTTAAGATTAACATCTTGTCAAGTCTAATCGATCAAGAAGTGAAAGCATTACATGATGATTAATTTCATAATGACATTTACACAGTCAGTTGTTGAGAGTTTGTTTCTTGAAGCTGCCAAAGCGGCGTCTGTTGAACTCCACAGCTTGAAGGAGATAGTCCCTTTGCTTGGCATCTGTTGTTATGACATTTGCAAAGTCGCTCATCATCTCGACACCACGTTCAGCAATGTCATTCACCGCTTTCAGATTCTTAACATAGTCCAACGCTTTTCTGTAGTCCTCATTCTGTGGCCAAGACGTGACAGGTTCCAGAAGCCACTCGGATCCAATGTTCAGTGTGTCCAGCAGGAAATGTGATTCTGGGCCAATGAGATCAACAGGGTGGTCTTAGCTGTGACTCTCTGGAATAGAGGCTTTCCTGTTCTGAAGCTGTCTGGCTTCTCAGTGGCATGTAACTGGGCAGCAATGTCGTGCTTCAATGTGTCACTCAATCTACTGCTGAACAGGGCAAATGGCACGACTTCCTGCGTCAGGTACCATTTGTGGTTTTCCATCTTATTAAGTACTGCATCAGCAAGCTCTGGGTCAGTTTTCTTGTACTTCAACATGTCCTAGATTAGACTTAGATCATTCACGGGAGCATCTGCAGCAGACATTGACATCATCCATACAGGAGTGTAGAACAGCGCAAGGAAGGTGTTGAGTCTTTCCAGCTTTGATACAGTGTCTTCGTCGTACTCAATTTGATCTGCAAACATCAGCATTTTCATGGAGTACAGGTTTCTGGCCATCCATCTGGCCTGATGAATGGCGCCTGGTCGACTCCAGTGAATACCTCGAGGAGGCGTTCCTCCAAGAACAATGACTGTCAGTTCAGCCATTTCCCTGTAGTCGGCTCTTGGAAGCCTTTCTGCTGTTAGAATGTCTTGGAGTATTTCTTCACTGTTCTTCTTCTTTTCCTTCAGCCATTTGCTGTTGATAGCCAGCATCTTTGGGTTTTCCTTGGACAAGTCCGTCCAAACATCCTTCAGATGCTCAAACCAGGGATTATCTGGCCCCTTCACCTTCCCAAACAGCTTCTCCCAAACTGCTCCTACTAGGATTTCCAGGATGTGATGTCGACAGGCCAGATAAAACACTTTTTGTTCAGCATTTTCTCTAGCAGTTTGGCAGCTCCTCTGTGAACTCCACTGTTACTGGATGTAGTGTCAAAAACAAGGGCAGTAGCATTATCCGTAAGTTCCCATGTCTCCAGTAAATCCATTGAAGCCTCAGCCTGAGCTGTGCCAGAAGAATTGTCGATGACAGGTACTCCCAATAACTTTCCTTCAGTGTATGAAGGTGGACCAGACACTAGCACAGCTAAAGTCTCTGAGGTACTTCCAGGTTCACTGCCCAAGACATCTTTGAGCAACTTTCCATCCCAGTTTAAGGCAGCGTACTGTGGGGGGTTTTCACAAAACTGGACATGTGACTCTGGCTGATATTATACCTGGACAGCATTCTGTTGCGACGTGTTGTTGAGGTTGAGATGACGAAGTTATCCAGATCAGCCCCTCCAGCTTTCAAGGTGGCAGAAACCATGGCAGTAACTTGATTGTCTGATAAACCAAGACGATCAGCTGTATTGCAGATGACATCACATTCCATGACCTTCCTTGGAAACGTCAAAGTCCCACTAGTCACAGTGTCTTGATGGTGAGAACATCCAGGACGAGGCTGATGGTAATCCATGTCCTCTGTGTTAGCGTCGTTGTCAGTTGAGTCACCCCAGGTAATGTCATCCACATGAACAACTGCCTCTTGTTCTGCTGCAGCTGTAAAATAGTACAACATGTTAAGACAGTAATTGTTAAGTACATGCTAAATATCGCAATGGAGTAAAACTTAAAACTTTTTGTAACGTTCAAAGTAATTAGTTTTACCTTGTTCTTGTCTATGCTGCAGTCTTTCATTCCTCGCTGCTTGCTGCAGGGATCTTGTCTCAAAAATCTTGTCATGACCAGACATATGACCTTTCCTCTCAGTCTTTTGGTCTTCGTAGAACCTGATATCCTCATCTTTCTTCTCTGGATAACAGTCTGTTGTTCTGTATTTCCTGGATTGCATCTGGAGCTCCTATATCGAACAGGCTGTCTAATTCCAGCACAAATGCTCCTCTTTTCCTCCAGGGTTACTTGCTCTTCCTTTGCTTTTCACCAGAGCACGATGTTTCTCATGTAGTTTCATGAAGAGCTTCATTGCGTTGTACTTGGTCATTGTCTTGATCCTAGCCATCTGCCAGAATGGGATGATAGATTCAACTGTTTCATATGCAAGGTCTTGAACCATGGGCCTCCCTGCATTTTCCGGTAAATTCTGAGATTAAGGAAATACTAGAACGCCTGTCTGTTGGTGGAAGCTGGGAACCACTGATAAAAGCTGAAGGGTATCCAACCAGGAAAGTTTCAGTGAGAGATCTGGTAGATGGCCCAGTTGACACCTGCCTGTGGACAGTACGTGGAGGTTCTGAGATATCAACTGTGCGCCCACGGAGCTCCCTCAGCTCCTTGCTTAATGCCATTGTGAAGTTGTAACTTGTAGATGGTTTTCTAGATTCTGATTGAGTTTCTGTTGTTTCCTGAAAAATGATAGATAATTATTATTATTATTAATTATTATTTATTATTATTATTATTATTATTATTTATTATTATTATTATTATTTATTAATTTTATGCTCTTGCATTTGATACCTAATTTGTTGCTCTATCTTGTTTAGATCAAAAGTTAAAGTGCAAAACATAATTCAAGGGACCCCGGAATTGGCGCTTTGGCCGATTTCAAGGCAGAAAATTTAAAGCTCCATGCGGCAATGCTTCCCAACATCCTACGTCAAAATAGTTGTGATTTTCGGCTTTTTCAAGTCAAAAAAGCATGGGAAAATGTACAGAAACCTATGAAAATAAGAAAAAGTTGATTTTTGAACAGGCCTAATACTACATATATTCTGGGATTGGTTTCCCCGTACTGATTAATTTCAGGGGAAGTAACTCTATGAAAACTGTTTTGTTTAACACTCTTAATATTTAAAACATTACAGCATATGAAGACAATTCGTGTTTTATATTTATAAAAATACATTTTGCTAATACACTTTGTTAAGGATGTATTGAAAAACAGATAATTTAATAAAAAAAAATATACTATAAAATACATTTCCACAAAAACCTATAAATAACAACCACATTCCAGACCACAGAATTAATGGTAATTCCACAATACATGTTAATCATTTCAATTTCCTAGGCATTTAATTTGACAAGAACTTAAACTGGAATGAACACTGTTAAATAATTTGAAACAAAACAGCTAAACTTGTATATTATATTCTGGGATTGGTTTCCCCGTACTACGTGAACACCAACAAAACGAAAGAAATTGACAAACAATAGTCGGAAATGGCATGAAAAGAACTAAAAGCCTTCAGAAAGAAAGTATTTTTCAGTGAAGAAGGTCCTTCTTGTTTGCTGTCTTCGGGTACGCTCGTCGATGATCCTCTGCCACCTGGATTATATATTGGAGCTGATCCTCGTGCTTGGTACGCCCCTTTGCCGTGAACTCGTGGATGAGGGCCACTCCTCTTTCAGCAGTGTCGTTAGTCACGAGGAGCTTCCCGACCGGTTCCTTCCCCAGATTGTACCCATCTGATGTTATCCAGGCCGTAGGGGGCATTGACAAGAACGCAGTATCGATTTCAAGATGGTGGAAGATCCTCTTAGTTGTGGAAGTGAAGAAGTCCGGAAGATCTTTTGCAACGACGTCTCTTGCGACGGCCAACACACGAGGGCTGGGCTCGAGGGATCATTCCACAGAGTTCATGTTGGAGACCATCATGAGTTTGTCAGCATCTGCAACATCGTCGTCTCGAAGAGAGCGAGACCGACTGTAACTTCAGACAAGTACCATAGATGCCGACTCATCGCCTTCGTGCCGGCTTCCTTGATGATGGGATACTCATGTTCCGCGAGTTCCTTGAGCAGCGTGAGATCCATTCGTGCTGCTGCGGAAGCTATCTTGGCTGTGAACCAGACGCGTAGGTAATGTTTTACGACGAAAATGCAGAAATCTCGAAGCTTTTCCCAGAGAAGTCCCATGCGATTCGGGCCAGGACGACGTTGCGGCCGCAAGATTCTAACAAACTCCTCCTTGAACATCCAAATCTTCAGGGCATACATTGCCCAAGCCATCCATCGCGCATGTTGTAGAGCCCCCGGAGCATTGAACGATACGGAAGAGCGCCCGCGAGGAATTCAGCCGAGAAAAACGACAGCCAATTCCAGGAACTCCTTGTAAATACAGTGCCCGCGAAAAGTATCCGATCACCCTTGAAATTTGTATTTTTTACATAAAAAACAATGTTTAAATGTATACTAACCTTATATTAGTATTTTGTCATCTGTCCTTTGGTTTGGATGACTTGTTCTAGACGTTTTGGCATGGATTTAATCAAGTTTTGACAAACTTCCACTGATATTTCCTTGCACCATACCTTTTGATGGCCTCTTGTAATTTTTCGACTTAGCCAGTGTCGTGGCATTCAACCTTATTTTTTATTATTAGCCACAGATTTTCTATCGGATTGAGATCTGGACTATTACCAGGCCAATCCAAAATATCAAATTTATTGTCAGTAATCCATTTTGTCACTATTTTGGCCCTGTGACATGGTGCACCATCATGCATGTATGTTTTTGTCCTTTGGATTGCCATTGCCATTGGAAGTTTATCCTGTAGCATTGCTAAATACCGTGCACCATTCATAGTTGTGTTCTTCGGAAGAAAATATAAGTTTCCACGCCCATAGTAACCGAAACAACCCCAAACCATCACACTTGGAGGGTGTTTCATTGTCTTTAGGGTGTATTTAGGGTCCATCCTATTTGAGCCAATAGGCCGGCGAACCTTTTTTGGACAACTTCTGAATGTCAAAAATGTCGACTCATCGCTAAATAAAACCTTCTTCCAGTCATCAACAGTCCAATGAATGTATTTTTTACAAAATGCGACACGTTTTTTACGCATTTTTTCATTAATGAACGGTTTCTTAGCAGCATGGCGAGATGGTAATCCGAGTTCTTTTTGGAGCCGCTCCTGGATAGTTCGTTCAGAAACACCAGATAACAAATTATTCATATTAAATTTTATTTCTTTCGCAGTTATTGTTGGGTTTTTCAATACTAAACGTTTCATAAGTTTGTCTGTTCGCGAATTTGTTTTTCTCGGTCTGCCAGATCGTTTTTTAGGGACTGGCGTGGTTAGGCCACCATTGTTCTTAGCCCGTGAAACCCATAAATTAACGGTACTTTGGGATATGTTTAATTCCTTAGCTATCGGTCTCTGTGATTTCCCACATGCATGCAAAGCAACAATAGCACCTCGACAATCACTCTTAAGTTGTTTTTTAGCACACATTATATATAAATTTTATTTACACCACTTTCTGTAAAAAAAAAAAAATCAAGAAATTTACACAAACAGTGAAATCTGACAAATTTGAGACACAGCCACCCGCAACGAAGGCTACCAGAACACTAATTTGAGAATGCGTTGGATAGCTCTCATATCAGCGAGCAACCTCAAAGTTACCAGATGTCGCTAGAACAAATAGAAAGTGAATTACGTGTCTCTGAATATCAAGGGAAAATATTGTATTTTCTTGAGTGATCGGATACTTTTCGCGGGCACTGTATAATCATCCCGCGGTTGTTGAACCTGAAGGAGCTCCTGAGCAAACTGGATGAGATCATCTCGCCACGGCCGTATTCTGATTGCCATGGCTTCATCGTCCGCTGCCGTCCTGAACTTTTCCTGATTGATCTCAAGCCAGCAATTCCTGAAGTTCAGGAATAACGTGATGTCCGGACTTTTTGACTGTTCCATCAGAAGGGCAGAGAATACAGCCTCCAGGAGAACCTCCAGAACGTGGTGGCGGCAAGCGAGGTGCAGAAGCTTTCGACCAAGCATTAGTTCGATCCTCATACAAACACCAGATTTTATCCCTGTATTCACGGCCGTGGTATCGAAACACATTGACGTAATCCTGTCCTTAAGGTTCCATTCTTCCAAAATCTCCCCGATCACAGTAGCTGCTTATTCCGCCTTCCCATCGGTGAGCTTGGGCACTGCAAGGATCTTCTCCACACCTTTTCCGGAGACCAAGAGTGGCATACGATCGATCTTCTCCCTGCCGGTCAAGTCTAACATAAATTTTCCGTTCCAATGCAGTGTCAAGGGAACTGTAGGAGAAAAGCTTTCCTTTACCTCAGCTGCCAGGGATCTTCGGTGAGCAATTCGCCTCCTCCTTATGGAACTTGCGCTTAAGGCGAATTTCCTGACATCGTGACCAAGATCAGCGGCAAAAGGAAGCAGAACATGAGTGGCTTGTCGATCACTGATCTGTGTCCTGTCCAAAGCCGAAGCCACTTTACCGCTGATACAACTGCGTGCTCTCTTCGGCAGAGGCGCTCCTCCTGTCGCCCCTCGATCTTGAGATGGACCAGGCGATTCCTCGCTCTCCAATGATGACTCCGATGCCGAAGAGGATGAGTCCTCCAGGTGGACCATCGAGGTCAATGCACCTTGCTCCTCCAATGATCGCAAACTACGCTGGTCCTCCTGCTCGAATTTCTTCCTCTTCGTCGCTTCCCGTTCACACCATCTCTTGTCCACCCGAAGCATGCTTCCAGGGCGTCCTGGCCGGCGTTGAGCAATGATAAAATCTTTGTCCTCTTCGATTTTGATGAGGCTCAACGCGTCCGGATGATCCACGTCGAATAGATCCTCCAAACTCATCACAAACTTCTCGCGATCTTGAACAGCCTTCCCACTGGATCTGTTTGCGCTTTTTCGCAGGCCATAGTACTCCCAGTGGAGCTTGGTGAGCTTGTCATTGATCCGGTAAGGCGTGATCGTTGGTATTTTCGCCTTATTCCAGACTTCGGAAATCATGGTTGCAGTTTGTTTTATACATTTCTTGAGCTCAGGGTCCGATTTGTGTAAATAGAAAATGACTCTGAGGGTCTCACCACGGCTGGACAATTTAGTCCCAGGGAACCGTGGGATTGGTTTCCCTAACAACCAGATTTCATCAGCTAGCTTCTTCACTTCCTTAGCACCTTTCGTCGCCATTTTCATTAAGCAAACCACCTGTGGAAGTAAAGAAACTAACAATTAATAGAGAGCCTCATATAGAAAATCATAACCCCATGAATTCCAGGGTATTTTAACAAAAAGAACAGCCGAGATGGGGCCATATGACATATATACTGATAAACCAGATCATATGGCCCCACCCCGGTATAAATAGGGTTATTAATTCACTGTGCGCGACACCTAAACTTTGTTATATTGAACTGATTTTTATAATGCCTGGTTTTCTCATTAAGTGGATCAAAATTGCAAGCGAGCGAACGCGTGTGACAAATTCATGTTTTTTGACGCACCTTAATATATATATACACACACACACACACACACACACACACACACACGCACACACACATATATATATAATATATGTGTGTGTGTGTGTGTAAAAATGAACCATAAATAATTCCCATATGCCTATACTATCTTATTCTTCATGTAATTCTTGTATTCATTTATATAGTTCTTGTATCCATTTCAAGAAAAAGTATCCATTTTAAAAATTCATGTGTTATATGGTTCATGTATTTATATAATCCTGTATATTCTTATATATTTAACTTTATATAATGCCTATACTCATATGTATGTACGTGTGTGTATTCATTTTTACATAAGGACCAAAATCGCCCAACGCGAGTTTGGATAAAATTTTTGATTTGCTTTCTACTTTGCCAAATAATTGGTGACCTGTTGTTTTTTAAAATCTCATAATCATTTTTTTAGATTTCGCTTAATAAGGAATCCTGCTTAAGCTTTGCAATGTTCATATTTTGTATACATTCTTTTCGTTATAAAAGATGAGATCATGTCTTGCCTAAGCATTAAAATTGTACATCTTAAACCTTAAAATTTTACTCATATGCATATTTTAGTGTAAAGATGCATAGTCCGATTTCCACTTTTAGTTAACTTGGCAGATCATGATAACATCAGATCTGAAAAGTCGCGGTTTAAGATAAAAATATGGTTTCGTCTTCAAATATTTTGTTTACTCGTTCAAGCCTTACCACAGCTAAAAATTTACTTTATTTTCGAATATTGTGCAAAAATAATACAGCCTTTTTAGCATTTAATAATAATGATGTTAGCAGTTTTTGGGTATATAAACCCAGTAAAAATCTTCCATTGTCATTCAGAAGCTAATTCAGAGGCTGAGCACTACCTGTACATTTTAGCAGTAAATTACAGTAAAGATAGTTTTTATCTTATCCTTCGAGCCTTGCTCTCTTCAGAAGAACTTAGTCATTAAACTTTCCGGATACGCTATAAGAAAGTCCGGAACCTTCAGCATTTTTAGTAAGTCTATCAGAGTCCTCCGAGCCACTATAGAAGAACTCGGAGAGTAATATAGAAGAAAACTACTGCAAGTCACACATCCGTTGCTGCCACCTAACTAGAACCCCCGTCGACTTCGAACCACCCGGGCCATAGACGGAGGGGTTAACAACTGGCGACCCTTTAACCAGGATCTTCACGACTGACAACTTCTGCATCCAGGATTCTTCCAGTCTTCCAGACCCTGGAACCAGAACCAACACCCAATTGACCGGCGTGTCACGACTTCTAGTTCGTCACATCCACCCTTGAACCGGTGCGTCACGACTCCAAGTTCTCCACGCCTAGTTTTCATCCAAGAACAAGTGGCCAGCAAGACACGTCTTCAGGACACGTCTCTAAGGATTTCGCCGTAGGAATCTTGTTAAGTACAAAAACTCTTTTTGTAAATAATCTCAACATTTGAAAAGTCAGTATTATTAACAGTTAATATTTAGTATTGAGCCAGAATTATCACAAAACATAGTGAACACTTCAGACACCAGTGATACATTTTTTTTATTGAAAACAGTATTTTCACAGAATTATTGTCACAGAGTTATTGTCAGAGTTATTTTCACAGTTATTTTTACTATTCTAGTTAGTATAGTATAATTTTATTTAATGTACCAAACATAGTATTACCATACCTTCACGTACATTCGAGTGAAATTTTGTTTACATTTTTATTTTGTTTGCAATCTTTTCAAATTTTCCCCTAGTTAGGCAAATTGTTGTGCATTTATTTTTTAGATAGTGTAGTTAGGAAAACCCCTTAAGTGATCATTCCATAAATTAAGATCGGTCAAGCAGACCTAATTAGAACACATTAATAAGTACCTTCACATATGAGCGATTCAGACGGTGCGCTTTCTGACATCGAAAATTTACCTACACCCATTTTTCCACCTACCCCGCGCCCTTCAAACATACTCCCAAACACACAAACTTCAGATCCAGAACAAGCCAATATGTCTCAGTCTCAAACCCCCGCCCCAGCATACATTAACTTAGGCAGACTAGTAAACCTTCCTCATACTGTTTTAATTTTTAAGGGGACCATAGATAATCGTTTTGTTGAACCACGCGTAAGACCTTGGTTGAATCTTTAGAGCAACATTTCTTACGCGAAAATATTACCGATGATGATATAAAAATTAGGGAAGCAAAAAGATTTATCGACCCTAAAGAAGGGAATGCTCATGACACAGTCACTACGTCCCATCAATTAGCGAAGCTACAACATGGGACGATTTTAAACAAAACTTATTAGAATTTTTTAAAGAAATAACCTTGCACAACCCTTAGCCACGTTAGAAGCAGTCTTCCAAGCTAAATGGAAGAAAGAGGAACACGAAGATTTAAACAATTTTATTACACGTACACAAACTTGTAGGAGAAGCCCCGGGCCGCAGAAAATGCATGTGGCATAACTTTCACTTCGAAACAAAGAAATCTAATAGTAGCCACAACCATTTACCAAAACCTACCCGGAGCACCTAAAAAAAAGTTTCAGGAGTTTTTAAATGTTGACAAACCTGTAAGTGTAGCCATAAACAAAACACGGGAACATTACCCCGATTTAGCAAACCAAACTACCGAAAGGGTAGAGAAACCCCTGTACATTATATTCAGCAGCAGCAGCCACACACCAACAGCAACAACAACAACCCTATAAATCGAGGCCAATGCAGGGAACACCCCAGAAACAAGCCCCCCAAACCCAGAATACACGCCCTCCTCCACAGTGTTTTAACTGCGATAGCTTTGGGCACATGATAAGTCATGTAATTACCCTCTTATTGCTCCCACTGTCACGAACATGGTCATCGCCGTGGCGATCGCCAAAAGTGTGCTGATAAAGCCCCTGCAGGGTATAGACCCCACTTTCAGAAACCAAACCAACCACGTTCCCAAAACGTATCCCAAAAGTCATCCAATCCCCAGAAACCAGTCCATTCCCAGCCTCAGTCGAACTACCAACCCAATAGATACGACCACAGGGTCAACCACACTCTTACCCCATGTACAAACCTCAGTACAACCAGCAAGGTCAACTAGTTCGGTACGTAGAAGTACCCGTGGAGGAATCATTTTCCCCAGAGTACAGTTTTCAAGAACACCCTCCAGCGTATGAATCCCGTAGAATATGACCCAGGTCCTCCCATAGAAGACCATTCGAGCCCTTTTTTAGACCCTACATTGGAGGCGGCAGTTCAACCTCCTCCCTCCTAAATTACAGTAATGAACCCAGATACGCACACAAACTCCCCATCAGGATAATAGGTGCGGACCTCCTAGATTTAATAATAAATTGTAGCACCGATAACCAAGATTTAACTGCTCTCCTAGATACAGGAGCACACGCGACGTTAATTAAGAAACAATGTGTAGATGAATTACTAGAGATACAAATTACAAATATGAACTTAAGGCACCATCCTGCCAACTCAGAGGAGTTACGGGCACACCCATACCTACATACGGAGAAATTGAGTTATATTTAGAAGTTGGAAACGCGGTATACCCCGCGAAATGTTGTATAGTGGACACAGTCGCCACCTTTCAGACAGACATCCTACTAGGTATGGATTTTTTTAACCGGAATCAATGGGAGATTTACCCAGCCGGAAAGTTAGTAAAGTGTCGAAATAGGACACACCATCTCCGTGAGAATGACAGACAGCTTAATGCTAATAGAATTAGTCAGTTCAGATTTCCGAAAGAAATAGGAAACCCCCTCCACTTGATAGCAGTTCAAGTCAGCCGGTTGTATCCAGAGGGACAACCGCTCCAGAAATCAGACCCCAGGGTAATCAGTTCCAGTTGTTGAATCCAGTTGGATCAACACAGTCAGTTTCCAGTCAGTCAGTTTCCAGTCAGTCAGTTTCCAGTCAGCCAGTTTCCAGTCAGCCAGTTTCCAGTCAGCCAGTTTCCAGTCAGCCAGCTTCAGTTCAGCCAATAAGGCAAATTTTAGTCGCCGAACCAGATCAGATTCACAATTTTTCATATGCCCTACCGAGCATATAACAGTAGCACCTTATGAGAAGATTTGTTTCCTAGCAAAAGTTAACAGTCAAGGAAAATTATTAGAGTCAGAGCGTACTCTGATTACAGAGAAAAGTAATTTCAAAAGAGATGTTCTTATTGCCCAAGTCCTTAGTCAGAGTCAGAATTCAGCTATCCCTGTTGTTTGTTTAAACAAAGGAAAAAGTCCTATAGAATTAACTTCAAATCAGAAAATAGGAACTGTTTCCACAGTAGAAGTAGATTCAGATTTCCCCATCAGTATGATAAATCGTGTTTCCAGTTCCTTAGAGTTAAATCCTTCAGTATTAAAAGAAGAATATAAGAAATGTCTGGAGCACTCCCTTCAGGAGTCACCAGCTTTACAGGATCCCAAACTAATGGAATCACTTCTCGATTTCCTGATAAGAAATAGAGATGTGATTGCCCTAAAAGGAGATCCTCTGGGCCGAACTAATTTGGTCCCTTTTGAAATCAAGTTGGAACCCAATTCCAAACCCATTTTCATTCCTCCCTATCGGGTTCCACATTCCCATTAGTCACTATTGAGGAACACATCAAGGACATGTTGGAGCAGGATGTCATTCAGCCTTCAGCTAGTCCCTGGTCCGCTCCTATGATTCTCGTCTCCAAAAAGGACGGAACATCTCGCCCTTGTATAGATTTTAGACGCCTGAACAACATTACCATCCCAGACCGTTTCCCGATTCCAAACATGCAGGAAACAATTCTGAACGTAGGGAAAGCGAACTTTTTCATCCCTCGATTTAGCATCGGGTTATTGGCAAATGGAGGTCAGTCCCGAATCTCGGGCATTGACTGCTTTCTCCACTAACCGAGGCCATTACGAATTCCAGGTTTTACCTTTCGGAGTCCGAAATGGGCCTGCTAATTTCTCTAGGTTGATGAATATAGTCCTTTCCGACCTATTAGGTGTCGAAGCTCTCGTTTATCTTGACGATATTATCGTCTACAGTTCGGACATAAAAACACACTTTCAACGCCTTCAGAATGTGCTATCACACTTGAGAAAAGCACACCTTAAACTGAAGCTTGCAAAGTGCAATTTTTTACAAGAATCCCTGGTATACCTAGGATTCCTACTCTCGTCCACAGGAATTAAACCTGATCCAGCCAAACTCGAAGCCCTGGAAAGGTACCCTGTACCCAAACCATCGACGACGCCCGTGCATTTATTGGTTTTGTCGGATTCTATCGGAACTTTATCCCCCAATTTTCAAATATTGCTAAACCCATTACTAATTTGTTCCAGAAAAATTCGAAATTTAACTGGGAATCCGATCACCAACATGCCTTTGAAACTTTAATTAATAAACTAACCTGTCATCCCATTTTACAATATCCTGATTACACAAGACCCTTCATCATAGCCACAGATGCTTCCTCCTATGGACTAGGAGCCGTCCTGTTACAGGACGTAGACGGTGTGGAATTACCCATTGCTTATGCCAGTCAACTTCTCTCTGCACCTCAACGGAATTATTCCACTACGGACCGAGAGGCCCTAGCGGTATATTGGGCTTTGAAAAAATTCCGAAATATCGTCTATGGCTACGATGTAACCATCAA